>LBNU01002639.1:11107-22890 GCA_014162995.1 Artemisia annua | reverse complement strand
TTATGACCTCAAAACGAGGGGGAGTATATGTCAAGGGGGAGCTCCAAGTAAATCGGGATAACCTTTTTGATGCTAACAAAAAGGGGGAGAATTGATATAAACTCACAATAATACTTGTATATATACTAATTTTCGCTTAATGAGTTTAGATTTTGTAATCATCAAAAAGGGTGAGATTGTTGACATAAATAATGCATAAAAACGTTATTTATATTTTTCGATATCTCTATGTTTTGACGATCACAAAATGTAAAATCATTAAACGTAAGATTACTACGTAAACAAGTATTAAGCTAGTTTATATCATTATATCCAACTTAATCACTTAAGGTATGAATAAACAAGTGCTTAATACATCTCATGATCAAAGGGGTATTTAATTAATTATTACAAAGTTTATTTAATTATATAAACATATTATATATTTTTTGAAAAACAATTTTGGTAATAAAGAAAAATGATTTTAATCATACTAAATATATGAATTCAAATTTTTAACTAAAATCAATTAGTTTTTCACCAAATAAACTTTCCCCACAAAAAGACAAATTTTTTGGCCGTTACAGCTGGGCGGCCCCCTTAATTATAAGGGGCGGACCCTTTAATTTTAAGGGGCCGGCCACAATTAAGGGGACCGGCACGCTCCCTGTGTCAGAAAATGACAGAATTTTTCCCTATAAATACCACCTTAATTCTGGTATTTTTCCTCACCTTTTGCACGAAAATTTTCAGATCTAAATCTCTCTAAACACCTTCCAAAACCTTTTGATCATTAGATTACTAATCCTTGTTTCAAGTGATTCAATCCCTTCACATCCATCCTCATCCAAAGTGCAAAAGAAGAATACTCCTTCAACAACAAAGTTCAAGAAGTATTGTAGTGTAGTTGTGTATATTGTGTACATTATTTGTATAGTTGTGTTGTGCTTGTAATAAGTAGTGTAGAGAGAAGTAGAAGTTGTGTAGGGAGAAGAAGAAGTAGTGTAGTGGTGTGAAGTTGTGACGAAGTCGTGGTGTGCTCAAGTTGTGAAGAAGTTGTGTTGTGTTGTGAGATTGGTTCTAGCTAGGATTAGAACCTGGCATCTAGCTTTGTGTCGTTAAGCCGGTGTAAGCGAAAGTTGTGTAAGGTTTCTCCGCCACAAGGGAGTTTGTTGACATAGTGAAGAAAACTCTCGAGTAGGTGACTCGGGGAGTGGAGTAGGAACAAGGAAGGTGACCTTGTAGCCGAACCACTATAAATCCTTGTGTTGTGGTTTGATCGTTCTAACTCTTTCCTTTCATTACTTAATTACTTACACTATATTAGCTTAGTTAGTTAGTAATATATACTTGTTTATATAGTACAAGTCTTGAAATCACATAAACTAGAATCGAAGTTTTTAAAACAAACTTATTTTCATTAATTTTAAAACGGACGTAAAACTATTCAACCCCCCCTTCTAGTTTTCCACAAAATGCTCTGCACCTTGTATGAAAAGTGGATCTAGATGCTATCATGTAACGAGGCCGTGTAGTAATTGATTGATTTTGGGTGGTAATGGGTGGTTGATATATATGTAATAACTAATGAAGAAGAGGGTATATATGTAATTTACACTATTTCTACATGGTACACGTGTCATGATTTTAACTTGGTAGCTCAAATGCAAAGTAGCCTATGTCTCGTTTGAGGGGAAAAAAAGATTCCCGTCTAAAAAAGGTACCCCCGTCGAGCTACTTGTCCACTCATATGACATGTCACAATCTAGTAGGAGCTACATATAATAATTGTACTACAACGCACATGCATGTGTTGCTCCAAATTTTATTTGTTTTATATAAATGTTACAACTTCCCCTAAATTTTTTTCCACTCTAACTCATTCTCCTTTCCATCCTTTCTACTTTCTCTCCTCCAAATATGTTAGCCAGCGGTAGTAATGATAATAGCCAAAGTCAAGGGACTGGTGGTAAGAATGTCGGTATTTTGCATAAATAACGTAGCAAAACATGGGGTGTTCTTTAAAACTAAAATTACACAATAAAAACAAGAATCTAAAAAACCATAATTTGAATGCATTACTGAAATTAAATAAAAACAAGAGTCTAGAAAACCATATTTATACTCAAACCATATTTATCGGATGGTGGTTGTTGCTGTTGGATAGCTAATGAAAAAAACTCACAGAGGGTATTCATAGCTGCCCCTGAAAAAATAAAAAAACAGGCAGCCCCCAATGACATGAGATGATTCTGCCTCTCCGGTAAAGCCGCCGATGATAGCGCTTGCCAAACCGGCCACCGATCCGATAGAGGCAAAAACTGCCGGTCGGATCCAGACTCTCCTAAACGGAGCTCGAATTGGAGCAGCTGGAATTGGAATTGTACTGTGTGTGCTTGCCATAACTTTTAATGAAATATGTGTAGATTTGATTGTGATTTAAATTTTGAACAATCTGAATTTTATAGAGTTTAATTATACTATAAAAAAGTAGAGTTAAAAAAATTACAAACACCATTAACTAACTAAATTTCCCAGAAATTTCCCACAATCTATAAACAGATGGATGTTGAATTTTTGTACTAATTAAAAAAGGAAATTTCGAATTTGTGTTTAAAAATAGATAGATAAGATTTCTATAAACAGATAGAATAAGTTTGAAAGCTAATCTAAACCATTAGATTGTAAATGACATACCTTTAATATTAGTGTTTTGGTTCTTGATCTCTTTCTCCACGATCCCAAAAGAAAGAAGATAGCGCTCGAGACGAAAGGGGTCCTGCTATTCATACAGTGGACGGTTTGATTAGATTGAACCTATACCTATAAAGCGAACATAAGAATGACGAACAAGTGGGTTTTATGAAATGACATTAATATTCCGAGCACATATTTGTGGGCCCATATTACATCTTTCTCTCTCTTTAATTCTTTTTTCTTTATATTATAAACTACATTTTTTTATTAAATTTTTCTCCCTCCAAATCATAATCCTAATCCAAATCATAATCCTAAACCCATCTACAAACCAAATGGGCCCTGTCAGTGTGATTGCTTGTTTCGGATAACCAAAAACCTTATGCTTCTAGAAGCTCTTAGAAGTATGTATGAATGCTTTTAGCCATGACCTCCTAGAAAATGTGCTTTTGGGAACGTTAACATTCCATCATGAAAGTGGAGTTTTTCTTGACGATCATTGTATTCTTAAAAAGTATTTTGTGAAATGCGATAAGAATGGTGTTCATGTTATTCCTTAATTATTTATGGCATTGCGTTTTGTTGAACTTTGTAATAACAATATTTTTGTTGATTGTATTGGTTGTGATAATATACTTGTCTAAATGCTACTCCATCTACTCTATTCAAAGCAAAAGTAAATGATGGAAGAGAACCAAAAATCTTTATATTATGAAAGTACAAAGGTAGGTTAGAAGTAGAAATATTGTACTATGATTCTCATAGATAACTGTAACACTTGCCCATTTTTGTATAGTAGTACTTCATGATTGAGTTGTATCTTTTAAAACAATTTTCTAGGAGAAAAAGTAAGTAATGGCTATGCAGAAGATGATATTAATTGAGGGGTTGTGTATTTACACTCCACATGTTTGGTATATACACATCATCGTACATATTTATTATTTTATTTATAATTCGTACAAAATACACTATATATTAAATCAACTAAACAAAGTTGTACTTCGTTTTCCTTTTTCCAAATAGTGTCAACTTTTTTAATAAAGTTAAAAAGTTGCTTGAAAACAAAAAACATAACAAAATTCTTTTCATTTTCTCTCTCACACACAACACATATATGAGCTTTTACTTATTTTCTCTCACCTCAAATAAATTCAACCAAATAAACCAGCATCATAAAAAGTGGATCCAACAACGGCGCTTTAATCGTCGGAAAAGTGGAGCCGAGGTTATGTGATCAGTCCGTCTCCCACAACCGTTATTAGCTTGAACGTTGGCTAGATCGTTTTAGATTCTGGCATGGTTTAGAAATCCGATTTCAAATCCGGCGCCTGAGACATTAGCTCGAACGTTTCAGATTCCGATGATGGTCAGTAGGTCTAGTGTGTTTGTGTTGGTGCGGCGGCTGCAAGGATGGTGGCCGGATCCGGATGTATGAGTATGATGGTGATAAAAGAAATTGAGAGAGAATGTGACAGACATGAGTATGTTTGTGGAAGAAAAAGACAACTCAATTTATGTTTTCAAGAAACTTTAAATAATAAAAAACTAAAAACTAAANTTCAAAGCAAAAGTAAATGATGGAAGAGAACCAAAAATCTTTATATTATGAAAGTACAAAGGTAGGTTAGAAGTAGAAATATTGTACTATGATTCTCATAGATAACTGTAACACTTGCCCATTTTTGTATAGTAGTACTTCATGATTGAGTTGTATCTTTTAAAACAATTTTCTAGGAGAAAAAGTAAGTAATGGCTATGCAGAAGATGATATTAATTGAGGGGTTGTGTATTTACACTCCACATGTTTGGTATATACACATCATCGTACATATTTATTATTTTATTTATAATTCGTACAAAATACACTATATATTAAATCAACTAAACAAAGTTGTACTTCGTTTTCCTTTTTCCAAATAGTGTCAACTTTTTTAATAAAGTTAAAAAGTTGCTTGAAAACAAAAAACATAACAAAATTCTTTTCATTTTCTCTCTCACACACAACACATATATGAGCTTTTACTTATTTTCTCTCACCTCAAATAAATTCAACCAAATAAACCAGCATCATAAAAAGTGGATCCAACAACGGCGCTTTAATCGTCGGAAAAGTGGAGCCGAGGTTATGTGATCAGTCCGTCTCCCACAACCGTTATTAGCTTGAACGTTGGCTAGATCGTTTTAGATTCTGGCATGGTTTAGAAATCCGATTTCAAATCCGGCGCCTGAGACATTAGCTCGAACGTTTCAGATTCCGATGATGGTCAGTAGGTCTAGTGTGTTTGTGTTGGTGCGGCGGCTGCAAGGATGGTGGCCGGATCCGGATGTATGAGTATGATGGTGATAAAAGAAATTGAGAGAGAATGTGACAGACATGAGTATGTTTGTGGAAGAAAAAGACAACTCAATTTATGTTTTCAAGAAACTTTAAATAATAAAAAACTAAAAACTAAAATTTGCGATGTTGTTAGTGGTGTGTAAAACTTACTACCCTAATTGAGTTGTACACCCTTTTTATAAACCACTTCAAACCTCTATAAAAGAAAAGGGTTCGAGTAGCATTCCATCAAGAAGCACCATTTTTAGCTTATCTTTTTTTTTACTTCAACTTCATATAAGAACAACACAAAGGGGTGATTGTTTAAACATTTATTTTTATTTTTTATGAGTTTGTGTTTTTGGAAGTTCTTATATGTGTTGTGGATTTGTTTAACGTAGTCTTTGGGATTCTTAGCCTTGAATTTAATGGCTAGCGGTAGCAGCAGTAGCGGTAAGAGCAAGAGCAAGAAATATGAAAATGTGCATGAGATGATGAAAGTAAGAGGTACCTGCTCTTGTTCTTGCTCTTACTGCTACTCATAATTTGAGTGTCCCAATCATTTGTGTGAGTGTGCAAATCACCACCCATACAAATAATACAAGTCCATTCGGGTTTTAGTGTGTTAGTTGTCAAACACGCAAAAGAGTCCAACGGGTTAAAAGGACATCAAAATACCTGCAACATCATTACCATTTTTTGTTAAATTGACTCGCCTCATCCCGGCCAGTGCTTTAAGCGAACCCCTATTTTGATCGATCAACTCACATGAATTATCAATTTTGCCATCTTGTCCTAGGTAACATGAATTTGTAAAACTAGAAACATAAAAACAAAATCAACGATGTCATAACCTATTTACCATTTGCACATCAAAGGATTGATTGATCGACAACTCCCAACGCAAAGATGAAATATTTTCAAAGGATTACAAGTTATTGATCCAATGGGCACCAACCTAGAACAATATGCAGTACAACTAGATTTTTAAAAACTTTACATGGTACATCAAGTTACTGCTATAGCAACATAAGTATCCAAAACAAGTAAATTGACTACACACAACAACCTGATGAATTTTTTAGAAGGGCAACCATAGTAACAGAGATTATCATAGCATTAAGAGCTTTCGATGAACATGCTCTTCAAGTGAACCTGTATGTGTATGTGTGTGTTCGTGATCATGGAAGAGAAGTGTCAAGATTCCAACTACACAGAGAACGGATCCTATAAGAAGCTTGTCGTAACGTTCCACCCAGTGAAACTTTATTTGACTAGCACCGTAGAATGACAGTGCCACCAATGATGTCATAACAGTTATTGTGCTGCAAATTCAGAAAAAAAAACATCAATCATCCATTCACCCCATTGGTGGTAAGAATGTCGGTATTAGTCCTGACCGGGCGCTATGCTCCATATTTTTTGAAAATGGTCATATAGGTTCCTGTTGTCCTAATGATGGTCGTAATGATGTGATATGTATGAAATGTGGCGGGAAAGGGCATATCGCCTATCTTTGTTCAACTAGGTGTTGTTTCTGTGAGAGTATTTATCATAAGGGTATTAACTGTAAAGTTAAGTGTTACAATTGTTCAGGTCCACACGAGGCAATTTTTTTGTCCTGTCGCAAGATAATAATCAATGGTACGTATAGTACAATGTGAAGTTAGTATGTGTTTCATATGTTTTTCCTTTTGTTAATCTCTCCACTTATATTTTAGGTACCAACTATTAAAATTAGCAAAGTATAATGTTTTAACAAAAAGCATCGAATTAACCATGGTTTTTAAAAATGGACAACAGTTTGTGTTTATGTGTTCAATGTAAGCAGCAAATCTTCACTTGATTGTGAGATTGTTGATGAACTTTTCTTTATTGATAAATGAGGAGAGAGATAAAGTTTAAGTAGAAAAAAATATATTTTAATCATTAAAATATCATTTCCTTGATCCTTAGCTCCCTACACACTTTTTAATAATAAAATCATTTTTTATGAGTAACTTGTTTTTATAATTGAATCAACGATTCTGTTTTTCAAAACAATAACAATAGGATTTACTTATTTGAGTTTAGGATGACGGTTGACAATAACTAATTACGTCATTACTTTCGCGGTTTGTTTTCAGGTGTTCGAGTAATAAACATGTTGGCTTGATAGCCGGAGTCTTTTGGACAAAAGACGCTTTGCAGCCACGGGAACATATGCTATGTTCATCAAGAATAAAGACACTAGCTAGTCGACTGTCATTCTCATGCACTTTCAATTCATCTTTCATGCATATCGTAGTTCTATTAGTCCATGCATTAGTTTAAAACTTTTGGTCGTGGTCTATCATTTAATAAACTTCTATCCATCTTCATTGTTTGGTCCTTAAGTTATGCTTGCATTTGTAGTTTTCATTTAATTGTTATTTAAGTTGTAATTTGTCTTCAGATACTATGAAGAGAAAAATTGATCCGAAGTTCTGCTACTTTTCTTGATGTTCTTCAAGATTGACTAACTCAATTAGTTATTTATCTTGAAAGATTACCTTCTCTAATTGGTCTCCATCAAGATACCTCATTAAAGCATAATAATGATACTCTAACATGGTTTTACTAACATACTAGATAATATGGCACGGGTTTTGTTTTTTCTAAGTTTCACTGAGCGACTTGGACACATTACTATCTTGATCATGATAATTACCGGTTAATTGTACATGTTAAACATTAAATCGTTAGTTTGTACTTCTTAACAATTATATTTAAATCCAAATGAGATAATATGAAGACTATAAAAATCCGTAGGAACTATAATTGTTTATAAAGTAATCTAAAAGATTGTAAGCATGTGACATGTCACAATCTAGTAGGGGCTACACCACACTCTTTAATTAACATGTCACAACATATAATAATTGTACTACAACACACATGCATGTGCTACTTCAAATGTTATTTTTTGGTATAGATGTTGCTACTTCCCCCTAAATTTCTTTCCACTCTAACTCATTGTCCTTTCCATCCCTTCAACTTTCTTTCCTCCAAATATGTCGGCCAGCGATAGTAATGATAATAGCCAAAGCCAGGGGACTGATGGTAAGAATGTCGGTATTAGTCCTGATCGGGCGCTATGCTCCAGATGTTTTGAAAATGGTCATTAGTAA
Source organism: Artemisia annua (assembly GCA_014162995.1). Taxonomy (NCBI): domain Eukaryota; kingdom Viridiplantae; phylum Streptophyta; class Magnoliopsida; order Asterales; family Asteraceae; genus Artemisia; species Artemisia annua. The sequence goes on along the minus strand of LBNU01002639.1, from coordinate 14,745 downwards.
TCATTATTCGGCTCAATCTTGACATTTGGTACAACGATCGGGGCAATCATGAGTGGGCCTATCCTCTTTGTGTTGTCTGGCAAGGTGCGTGGTGATGTCAAAATTTTCTTGCAATTAAATTTAATTAAAACAAATATATACATTTAAATAAATAAACACAATAATAGTAAAATAGAACAAATATAAAACTGACACTTAGCCTAGCATTAACGTGTGCCTTATTTGTTGCGGAAATATGTCTCTACGATTCGTAAGACTAGTTTGTAAAAACTAGCCAATGTTGTTGTTATGTATATTGTGACCAATTTAAGGTATGTAAGCATTATGTATGATTGAATGATGCGTGCATTAAGTGTGATGCGTATGTATTGGTGAAAAGTATTTTATTGGACTAATATTTATGTGAATGATACTTATGTGATTAATGATGTATAATATTGTGTTATTACCTTTTACTTACTAAACGTTTTCGCTTACGGTTTAGTGTTTGACCATTTTGTAGGTTCTTATGCGATGAAGGTAAAGGCTTAGGACTAGGCACTGGTTGGAAGTGAATCGATATGTGTGTAAACGTAAGCAGGGTGTCGAGCTCAATCATGGTTGAACCCCCCAAGTCGAAGTAAATGTGTGCAAATGTTGTTTTGAAGTGTCAATTCCATGTCTTGTATGTGAATAAATGGTTATGTAAGTTGTTAAGTGTTTTGGTATAAAAGTTGTATTGAAAGTGAGTCAAAACGAGTGCTTGGCAAATCCCTTAAAGTATGTGTTTATAGGTCATTTAGACCACGAGATATATATATTGTTTTGATGAAATCTAAATAGTTTGGTAAAATATCGAGTCTGGGTAGTTTTCCAGGAATAAAGCAAAATGTAAAAATATAGCTTTTTGTAATGTTTTTCTGTAGGAACCGTATGACCATGCGATATTTAGCATATGCTTTTATGCTCGGTTCAGAAAATTATGTGTTGGGCATATGACCATAGGAAATTTCAGCATATGGTCATATGCTTGCGTCAAAATTTTAATAAGAGGCTTTCAGATTTTGGTCATTTTCGTAAAATCATATAAAATCAATTGTGAGTCGGTAGGAGTCGTGGCATCGATCATTTTTAAAGGTATTTGAGTCTACTTTCTATTAAAAATACTTTCAAAATCTGGTTTGTAACAGAGGTATTAAAAGTTCCTTGAGTTGTCACAGTAGGTCCGTTTTAGTTAATCCGTTTGCGCAAATCTTTTGGTCAAGTTTGGAAAGGGGCATTTCAGTAAGTCTTCAAATTGCTTAAAAATGACGCATGCTTCTTCAAATCATCAATTTGTTGAAGTATTTCCTTTTTGTGGCTTGAATGTGATGCACAATCACTTGAAGTCCTTCTAAACTTCACTTTTCTTCTCATTGTCTTCTTAAAACTCGTACATGAACTTTGTTCCTCTTCCAAATCTTCACTTTTTCTTCTCATTTTCTTAAATTCTTCAACTAAAATCAACAAATCACTAAAATAATTACCAAAATCAATGAACTTTAATCATGTTAGTGTTAAATAAAATCATCATATTCAATCTCATAACAATTCCTAACACTATTGGTCACTTTTTATTCATAAATCTTCAATATTTCATCAAAACCCACTTGATCTTCAACTAATCTTCAACTCTTTTTTCTCTTCCAAATTTCTCAATTTCAACAAAATTTAACCGTGCAAATCACGAATTAAGCACTCTAAGTCATTCTTAAATCGTTTTCCCATCTATCTAAATGATGGAAAACAACAACATAACAAGCAATGAATTTAAAAATTAAGTTGCTTTAACAATTAAAAGACTTAGCAAGTTTATTAGATAAAACATGTAGCGGAAGACTTTATTAATAATATTTATTTATGAAAAGGGTTTTCCTCACATGAGATCCAGATACACCAAACTTAATTAACTATGTACACCGAAGCTTTCCTAAAGAATAACGATGTACACCCATCCGGACCCGGTGCCTTTTCATTAGCAATACCGAACATAGCACATCGAACCTTATCATCAGTAACACTTCGAACCATGTTCAAAGCTTTTCTTGCCCATGACGTTTCACAAACAGGCCCTCTTGCATAAGAGGGGAAGCATCACTTTCTTGACCAATGAAGTTCACATAATGTTGCACAAATACATTTGGAACTGAATTTCCTTCATAAAAAAATATTATCAGATCCCATAACACAGTCAATACTCGGATGAATAGTAACTCAATGAACAATGTGTGTTTTTTTTGTTAAACCGTAGAATCGAACGACTCTGATACCAATTGATACGAACCGAATTCAATTATCAGATATAAAGAGAAAAAAGATAAATAAGACATATGATATATGTTAATAGGATAAATTGACCGGTTTATATGAATGAGATAAACCGATTCCCTAATTGATTATAAAATCAATACTTCATATTCATTCAATATAATGTGAGAACCCTAATGACGTATTTATAATAAAAGTCAACCTAATACTAGTTTTGTAGAACAAGATATTAATACTTACTTAATTAAACAATATCTAATAATTAAATAGTAGATATTTATCTAATTGATAATTACTAATAACCATATTATAGTTTAGGCGGGTGGTAGTGGTGGTGACAACTGGTGGATGGGAACTTTTTTTTGTCTCACTTTGTCCCTTGTAATTTAGGCGGGGTACACGTCGCCTACACAGAAGATCTAAAGCTATCACTAGCCGAGGTTAATGTGTCCAGTTTAACCTCGAAATTAGCATGATTCAAATGCTAGACTTATTTATGTCACCTTTTCTGCAGTATTCATTATTCAACTCAATATTGACATTTGGTGCAATGATCAGGGCAATCAAGAGTGGACCTATTACCGATTTTGTTGGTTGCAAAGGGGTAAGTTCTAGTATAGCACTTGTTGATACATAATCTAGCGCGGGCTGGATCCAACGACTCTCCCTGGGCCGTTCCTCGTCTTCTCGAGCCCTGAGTAGACCTGTCAACAAAGAGAACCCGTCAGGAGTGGACCCGAGGCCGTAGCCCCGGGATCCACCTCCGACGGTCAAGTTAGTATTGATGCGATATAGCATACAAGAGTTAGGTTTAGAGTAACCTGTTGTGTTGTGTACCCCCAAGAAGGGAATCCCAGCCATATATTTATAGGGCATGGAATAGGGTTTAGGCATAGAGTGGGCCGCTGTCTGGCCCGGGCCTGGCCCATCTCCTGGCCCAGTCCAGACGTATACGATCCAGCAACCCCCAAGGTCATAGTGTGGACATAGTGCATGGCCTATGTTATGCTAGGACTTAAGTTCAGTTGAATGGCCGCGTAGGCCAATCAAGCCATGCGGCATGGCCATGTGTGGCTGCAACTCAGGTGTTGCACATGGGACGGACATACTGCGCAGCCCAAAATGCGACAGTGCGCACTGGCCAATGGCGCAGTCCTGTTGTAGGCCCATTAGACTATAGTCCGAATCCGCGACCTGTAGGCGGCGTCGTCGGTGACCATGTTTCCATCCTGGAGTAACACCCGTTCTTACGAATGACGGGGAGGGGATGCGGCCATAATGGCTAGGTTTCCCGCCACACGTGGAGCAGTAAAGAACCCCGTAAGAAGAACACGTAGTTCTAATAGTTGGTG
>LBNU01002636.1:10243-26035 GCA_014162995.1 Artemisia annua | reverse complement strand
TAATAATGAACAATGAAGCAGTGATGGATTGCGGTGGTGATGTGGTAGAGTAGCAGAAGAATCGGGATGGTGTTGTGGTAGAGTAACAGTGGTGTTACGGTGGAGATAGGTGATGTTAAGGTGGAGGGAAAACGTAACTGATTTTGAGGGAAACGGTTGAGAGAAAACACACACAAACTGTGTGTGAAAAAATAACGTGAAAAGGAAAAAAAGAATAAAAATAAAACTTTATATAGCTGAGAAAAAAATAGGTTTAAAAAATTAAATCTTAGATTAATCTTGACCATTAGATTAAAAAGGATAGATGGTGGGGATTTGTCCATTAGTATGTACCAAAATAAGGGTATGCAAAAGAATTTTCCTAATGTATGTCGGATAAAACGATATATACTCTTAAAACAGAATCAAAAATTTGTAAATGAAACACACTTATTCCATTCTATATTTAAATGCCGACTTATACATCATCGATGATATACAATTATATTCGTACACTCATGACTCGGAAATTTAAGAAGAAAATATTATTTCTTTTGTCATACTAAACTAAATTGTTACTTCCAAGATTCGTGTTGTGTGAATTTCAATATTCGTCTTATTTAATAGATGAACAACTATGTAGTTACGCATAACTGGTATTATTCATCAGCTTAATTTATCATACTTACTCACTAGTTATAATGCCCGCGCACGCGCGGGTTTTTAATTTTTTTTTTGAATGATATATTTTTATTTCTTAAAAAATAAATAATTTAATCTTTGTTTTGTTTGATTTATGATTTTTAATTATATTTGTTTATTATTAAAGATAATCATTTAAAAAATTTAATCCTGTTGTTAGTTGCATCTTATCTATATTTTTTTGTACTTATCTTCTACTTGTGCAGTTTATCAACAAAACAAATTTTTAAAATTTCAAATTAAAAAATAATAATTAAAATATTACCTAATAAGGAAATATTTTTTTTTCCTAAATACGAAAGTACCCTAAGGGTTTTGTTCTATTATATAAAAGATAAGTCATAATAATACATTATTTTTTATTTATTTAAAACTGGTTCGATTTATCATTTAAAAAGATAAGATTTTTTTTTTTTTTTTTTTTTTTTTTTTTTTTTTTTTTTTTTTTTTATTTTTTTTTTTTTTTTTTTTTTTTTTTTTTTTTTTTTTTTTTTTAAAAAAAAAAAATTTTTTTTTTTTTTTTTTTTTTTTTTTTTTTTTTTTTTGCTTTTAGAGTCATACATGTTATAAATCGACGATTTCAACCCTCGTGTTGTTGTGGAGTGTTTGTATACAATAATATTGTAAGTGATGGAAGTCCAAATTCAATACTATTTAACGCTTCTTAGAAGTGTACCGATTATTAAACAAAGTAGTGAATTTTTTTATCCATTGAGAAGAAACAAATCATAAATAAAGTTCTAATAGAAGATCTAAAAAGCAAAAGAGCAAGCAATTATTATTGAATTTTACATACAAAGCTACACAAATTCATTTTCATTCCTTCATGTTTTCACTCTTCAGTTCTTGTAAGTAAGACACATATAAAGTCACATAAAATCGATTTCATTTCTTCTTTGCTTCAAGTCTTGCTTCGTTTTCACTTCTTCGTCTAAATTAATCCTTACTTCTGAAACAGTTTAGTAGTGGCCATCAACCTGTGAAGTGGTTACATATCGGGTATATTATTCAACTGATCAGACTATTCCATATTAGAAAGCAAGAAAAATTAAATTTTTCATAAAAGCAATAAATAGCATACCTCAACGTATCCTGTAAAATGGGCCAAGCAATTTTCCACAGTGAGTGTAAGGCAAGAACAATATACTACCGTCACTTTCAAAACATAAGGAATAAGAGTCCAGGCTTCAAAGATCATTCACATAGAAGATGACCATGATGCCGACGACATCATAATCATCAACACCACCTTCATCATCTAACTCAACAGTCTCTCGAAAACCAGGCTCTTTTTCCTCAAATCTTGAAAGCAAAATGACACAATGGTTTTCTAGGACGACTGACAATGTAACCCGACCCATCTGCCGAGAATGCGGTGCGATATGACGATTACTGTGACATGATCAGGCTGTGGAAAAAGTATACATAGTTACCATATGTACTATAACGAATATCTATGATATGCAAAGCTTATGCGCACATACACAAAATTTTGCTTTTCGGCATTTTTCGTACCAGTAAAATATATGCAAACACAAATCCAAAAAAGAAGAATAAATTTAAAAAACCCAAAACCATGACGACAAACAAAAACCTTCATACATCAAATCTGAAATAGAAGTAGATCTCATACCTTGATCCGAGAAGAAAGTGTAGTTTGAAGACGATAATGCATTAACATATGTATGGCCGATTTGATCTTTACGTATTTGACTATCACAACAATGAAAATTTAAATTCATTGTGGATTAGGATTAGCAATGTTTGGTGACGAAAATCCTTCTTAAACCGTCATAGACAACCTTTATATTGATTTCTTCCATCCTCCTCATCCCAAAGCCATCTATTAATAATTGAGTCGGGTTATTTTATGGCTATAAGTTAAGCGAACACTTGGTAATGTAAAGTGTATGCGTAAACAAAAAAAATTCGCACTTGTGCTGCAGCTAATCTGCCCAGTAACAACTATCGGTCATCCCGTGCACAGAATTCCCATGATAGCAACAATGGCTACCTGAGAAGACAAATTAAGATACAAAAACCCAGGTTCCGTTTTTTACTTAATAACACTCATGGACTGAAAAGTTATGACCACATCAACAAATAAATTCACCACCCATTCAAAAAGTAGAAGAAACCTATTGTCACCAAAGATTCATAAAATCCATACAGTAAACTAAAGCACAGCGTTACAGAATCTGAATTCACGTAAACAGAAAGGCCAAAGGGAACCATCATACTACACTTACATCTATAGACATATACTAGCAATTTCACACTTTCATCAAAAGAGTTCAAACTGTACGGAACCCCAGACTTGCAAAGATGTATATGTACAAATAAGAAATATTCGTCATGGTTACATTCAAATAAATGCCACGGCACCATACAATTATTCTAAAACTCTTAAAATTTCACTCAGATAACTGATATACTACTGATTTATCAACAATGCCTACCCAATTAGGAATATTTGAATATAGAGAACATCAACTTAGCACGTAAACATTATCTATCAATACCATGCTAAATCAAAAACACATATTTGTTCTTTCCATATTCGTAATATGTGCAACACCAACAATGCAACGACAAATCATAACATAAGAGTCTAATCCCCAAAAAGCGTTGAGGGTCCCTAATATAGTCTAAAGCCAATATACATCAAATGTAAATTATAATGAGCACGCCAACAAATATAATCTCAAGTTAATACACTCCAAACGCCAAAACTATATGAAGCACACCAAAAGTTTTTGAAAATAGGTTAAAGAGAGATTTCTGCATCAGAACTCAGTTCAACTTATAAAATTTTCGATCAATGCCATTCTTAGCATTCCCAGATTAACAAAGATAATGAAGAACTCAAATCAACAACCAATCACTTCCAAAAAAACTCAGCAGCCATACACTTCTATTCGTGAAAAACACTATATAAAACTGCTTCCGAAGCTGCAAAATTACAATAGACTTTCAATTGTGTTTAAAATACTCACACAACACAAAGAAACAAATGAATTATTTCTATCAATCGCAATATCATTCAATTTCATGTTACTCTACACCTGTTTTAGAGATTTTGCATATCATCTTTAAATATCACACGCGTTTAAACTAGTATTGTTATAAATCCGGCATTTAAAACCACTAATCAGACTTTAAAGGATATTAGGACACACTTATCCTGCACAATAAAAAAAAAATAAGGGTTATACCATTTACAAAAGCAGCGGTTATTTTCACAGCTTACATAAATCATATAAATACATTAAACGTGACCACATACCATACTTTAAAAAATATTTCGAACCACACAAGACTATAGACAATAGAAAATGTATAAATTAAGCACTCATCACCACATATCAGACTCTAAAAGAAACCTCAAACCTTATACATAACCTGGCAAATGCATTTAAAAAATTGTACATGTCCCGTAGCTACCCCCGGTGGCGAAAACTTTTGGTCACGACATGCACAGAATCCCAATGATAACAACATTAGCGGCAAGCTGAAAACATGAAATCATATATACGAGCATATTCTGAATGAGCTTTGGAACTATAAAAACAATAAAGAAAGTACATCAAAAGACATTATGCACAAAAGATAATGGAATTTGTGTACTGCCTTCTCAAACCCACTCTATATAACGACACAACAACTTCTAAAACCAAAAATCAGTTTCCATTTTTAGCCAAGTTTTAAATCAGTTTGAGTGTGCAAACCACAAATGTGTTTATGCCATCCGGTTTTTCCAACACCAAAACCACCATTCACAAAAGTAACCGAACTATCAAAACCAATCAAGCACTATCCAAATTAGACATACAAAGTATATAACAATCATTATAATCCCAAATCTAGTGCATAGATCATATATCAAATTAGCTACAAAATATGGTTTCATTTCAGGGGTAAAGCTAAAGATACGCAAAATATTTTTTCAAATAAACACAAGTACGCAACATACTTTGTAAACTGTCCAACATACGCAACATATTTTCAAATAATCTTACTTTTTAATTATTTAATATTAATTAATTACTAATTACTAATTAAACTAATTTAAATTAAAAGTTACACATTTCGTCCACAATATGTCTTCATAGCTCGCGTATATAATCCTATTTTTGGTACACGGTCATTAAAAGGTTAAAAAAAAAAAAAAAAAAAAAAAAAAAAACTTTTTAACATTTTTTTTGAAATCTAGATAAAATCTTTTTTTTAATTAAAATTTAGAAAAAAAAAAGTTAAAAAAATTAAAAATATATATTTTTTTTAAAAAAAATTAAAATGTATTAAAAAAAGGAAAAAAAATTTAAAAAATTAATTTTTTTAAAAGTTAATTTTTTGTAAAATCAAAATTTTTTAAAAAAATTAATATTTGCGAAAAAAATTAATATTTGTGAAAAAAAATTAAAAAAATAATTTTTTTTATAAAGTCAAAATTTTAAAAAAATATATTTGTGAAAAAAATTTAAAAAAAAATTATTAATTTTTTTTAGATTATAAATTTTTTTAAAAAGTTTTGACTGTTTTTAAAATTTCAATTTTTTTAAAATATTAACTGTTTTAAAAAATTTTAAAATTTTTCAACTTTTTTTTTTAATTTATTTTAATCTGGATTAAAATTTTTTTTTAATTTTTTAAAAAATATATGGATGGAAAAAAAGTAACGAGTGTTACCAAAATAGGACCAAATGCGTAATTAACGACTGTTACCAAAATAGGATCGAATACGCGAGATATGAGACAGTTTGGGGACCAAAGGTGTAACTTTTAATCTTGGGTAACCTGTTACCAGCCGGTCATATTAGGTAGATCGAAGATTATTTGAAAATATGTTGCGTATGTCTGACAGTTTACAAAGTACGTTGCGTACTTGTGTTTATTTAAAAAAATATGTTGCGTATTTTTAGCTTTACCCCTTCATTTTATGCCTTCCAACATTTTCCAAACCAAAATTATGACCAACCACCAACCATACGAACCTGTATAATTAGATATGGCAAAATCACAACATGCAAATCAGTTTTAAAACAGTAACCACAACCAAGCATTCTACACATCAACCCAAGCAAAGACCTTAAAAAAATTAGATGTAACAGGAAATTAAATCAAGAAAATTGAACTTAATAACTGCAATTCAAAATAAAATTAACCAACACATTTAAAAACCCTAACACCTAAATTAGCCTAACCAAAAACATAAAAAAATTCCAAACTAAACACGAAATCGAGAAAATTGAACTTAATAATTATGATTCAAAATAAAAGTAAGCAACACAGAACAAAAACCACAACACCTCCATTAACTCTTTTAGCTAACTGAAATCATATACCAAGCATAATTAGACGTTTTACTTATCATTACGACCAAAACCCCTAAAACAATTTCAAATTTGATCACCTAAATAAAAAAAAACCCCAACTAACTATAAAAATTGCATAAAATAATAAATTACAGCTGAAATTTTCTTACCTACACCTCTTGTGTATGACTGAATTTCTGAATAAAAAAGGCAACAATTGAAACAACCACACTTTATATATATAGCTCCGGAATTGATAATGGAAAACAGGTGTACAAAATGCATCGAACCCAACTTATCAAGTCAATTGTATTCAACAAGATTTAATGAAAAACAGGTGTACAATATGCATTGAACCCCCAAAACTTATTATCTGGCAATTAAGTGGAAAACCCGCTATCATTATTTTAATCCCTCTAAGCCTACAGCTCGGCTCCGCATGTGAAAAGTGTCGGCTTGAGTCGCGGCTCCACAATGCACTCAAACCGTCCCACTCCCTCCAGCCGACCTCCCCATCGGTAGTTTCGAAACAATGGCGGCTCCCATCTCCACTCTAATAAATGTTATATTGTATAGTATATACTTATATTTAAGTTTATCTCATTTGAATAATAGTATTTCCTAATTTTTTTTATGTAGATCTGCAATAAAATTTCAAATGTATAAAAACATCTCCTCAACTTTTATAACAATACAAAACCCATAAACTAATTAATTTTTACAAAACACTTCATCAATGTTATAGTAAATTATATGGATGGTCCCTATGGTTTGTTCAAAATTGCATCTATGTCCTTGAGAGTTTCAAATTGCATTCACCGTCCTTAACTTTGCAAAGAATCACACTCAAAGTCTTTTATCTTAACTTCCATTATTTTGGTTCGTTAAACCTCCACATGTGCGTAGGACATGAGGGTAAAATCGTCTTGTGCCTATGACTGTACATTTATATATAATATCACACATTCATTTATTTTGTGTTGGCTTTTGAAGTAACTCTACTTCTGGGTGCTACACTGCTGCTAGCTAGTCAAGTCTACTGCTAAGTGTAAAATCTCTACTGCCAGACAAGACTACTGCTGAGACTCTACTGCTGGAAGTATAATGCTGAGACTCTGCCGCCTATGTGATAAGTTTATGTACGAATATTTGTATTTATAGTAAAGATATTATGTAATATTCTATAATGTTAGAAGATCATAGTCTTGGGTAGGAAGTTGTTTGTAAGCCTGTAGGGTTCCTTGGTGTATAAAAAGAGATCCTAGGGTTAGACTAGAGTACGAATTATTCTAGCATTGTATTCACTTCAAGGTTGCAAAACCCTAGCACTATTCAGGGTGCTCGTATTCAATATATTGAAGTGTTTAATTGGTGATATCATTGTGTTTGTGTTCCTCTTAAGTTAATCAATAAATTCCGCATATTGATTAAGTTTGTAACAAGTCAGCTTCTATACATTATTGTCTTGATTTATCTAAGATAATAATACTAGATCAATTACTCAACTGGGATCAACAAGTGGTATCAGAGCGTGTGATCTAGAAGCTGTGATCAAGAAGAACTCAAACATTCTCTCAAGTTCTGTCTGTTANTCAATGCTTTGAAAGCAATTCAATTTTGAGAAACTCAACTTTCTTACCAGCTGGAAGGAAAAAATTCTTGATGTACTTTACAACAGACTCCAAAAGCTTGTAAGTCTTAAGCTTGTTTGAACACTTGTTCCCTCAAAAGAAGATTTTTACAAATCTTTCAAAATTATTAAAGAAAGCCTTTCACCCTTGAAATGGAGCATTGCGGACTTTGTTTGTGTTGGAGAAAAAAGCTGATTTTTGGAATACAATGAGCTTGCGATGCTTCTATACAAACAAACTTGAAGGCTTTGGAACTGAGTTTTAAGGCTACATTCAAAATTCGTTTTTACTTCAATCATCAGGCAGGCGCTCAAAATATTTGCTTTTTGTTTCACTTAAAAGGCAAATACTTCATTCAAGCAAGGTCAACTCTTGCTTCTTATGTGAGTTCTTCTAACTGTTTAGCACTAGGTATCTCTGGCTGCTGCGTTCTTAAATAAACTTGGACCACTGGCAAGTGAATGCTGCTTTCTTTATGCATTTTCTTGGGCTTGATTTCACACAGCTACTCAAAGTTCTAAAACAAATCATGGCTGATCACATTTGGATTTCTGATGAATCTAGAAGAGATTTGATAATTGGAAGGTGGCAAATGGCCTATGCTAAAACTTTTAAGGGCAAGGAAAGTTCTTGAATAAACTGGAAGCAAAAAACTTAAGTATAAATCCACAAGGGGAAACTGGGTTTTGAAACAAGCTTTCAAAAAGATTGGGAAGTGGCTTCAAACTGGAATAGGGAAAGGACTTTTTTCTAGAGAATGCAAAAGAAAAAGCTTCCTAAGAAGAATGCCTTGGACACAAAAAACCAAAGGAAAAGGCTTGGGCAGAAGAGTTCAAAAAAGCCATCTAACTGCTTTGCGTGAGTCTTGTGATTGCGTTTTGGAAGAAGAATTTATGACTTGGGATGGACTTGCCAAAAGAAGAACCCCAAAACCCATGGGTCTGCTTGCAGTGAAACAAAACTATAGGCGCATTAACTTTTGGCTCTAAGGGCTTTATGCTTCTTTCATTCATTCTGGCTCAAAGATTCTTTTGAGGATATCAAACATGAATCTTTTAATAAAAATTCTTTCTTGGTTCTTTTAAATCCATGTGCTTTTGAACACTATAAGAAGAAAAAACTTTAAGGCTAAGGAATGAAGTTTGTAAAAAGAGTTGAGTTTCTGAGACTTGATAACATTAAGTTAATAAAAATTAGGGTAAATTTTGCATTAATGTTGAAAAGGAAAACTTGACTATATGAAAGAAGTGAGATTTGAGTAATTGCTTGATTAGGTTGACATTACAAGGATGGAGAAATTGAAATTAAAAATGCTGAAAATTAGCAAAATTGGCCTAAAAAAAGCAAAAAGTTAGTGAGGCGCTGAAAAAAGTTAGAGATTTAAGCAATTGAGGGAATAATAAGCAACCATTATTTAGCAGCTCAATAAAAAAGTATTGCTTTACTTTCTTTTACTTGATGAAATTTTTCATAAACAATAAATGCAATGTCAAACTTGATTGAGAAAAAAGGGGGAATAGCTGGCAATGGATTACAAATTTTTGAGGTTTTTTCCACTCCCAAGAAAAAGTTTTGCACTTCAACCCACCAGGGAAAGAAAACTTGTCATTTGTAGATGTTGAAAAAAGCTATAAAATCTGCAGGAGAGAGAATTTAGTAAATCAAACTTAGTGTTAATTTACCAAAAAGAGGTTGAAAAGAAATTCTGATTTGCCCACCAAATTTCATTTTGAAAAGATTGCGGTGTCAAGAATAGTGAAAGATGAAATTTAAGGTGAGCCAAAACCACCTAGCGTTTCAACAAAAAACAAAAGTTCTATTGTTCAAAGAGTGATGCTAGGCTACCACAGTTGTTGCTAAAAGGAAGGGAAGATTTCCTTCAAGTTGTTCAAAAGCCTAAAATAATCAGGATAAGTTTTCTAAAACCTGTGTTTAGGTCATGTGATTTTGAAGTGGTGTAAAAATACTCATCATTTTTATCGTTTATTATAACTGCCAAAACCACGTGTAAAACACTCGGGCAAAATTTACAATTTCCAAAAATACTGAAAATATTCCCAAAAGATTTCGTGTTTTATATGTTTTTTAGATTGGCCAAAATGATTTAAAAAACAAAAAATGAAAAAAATTGTAACAAAAAGTTTGCATAATTTGGCAGTTTCGTTTTCCCCCCAAAAACTTTTCCAAAAACTTGACAAATCAAGTCCCTGAGCCATTTTCTTTAAAAGAAAAAGTCAAAAAACCAAAAGTCCTTAAAAAAATTCAAAATGAAAATTCTCTTTGGGTGAAAGCTTTTCAAAAAAATTACAAAGTTTAGTTTTCCCTTTTTTTGGGGGGGAAGTTTTCCAACATTTTGGCAAGTTTGCGTTTCCCTTGAACTTAGAAATTGGCAGAAAATGGCCCCTATGGGAATATTTGGTGGAAGAAAAAGGCAAAACTTTGTCCTTGAAAAAAAGTTCAAGTGTTCCAAATTTGGTCCCTGGATGGATTGCAAGTTTGGAGATTTTACATTTTTGGTCCCTGCAGTTTGTAAATTGGCAACAAAAGTCCCCCGGGTATTTTATTTTGGAGCTTAACCATCAAAGGACCTTGTGGAATTGAATAGTGGCAAGATTGGTCCTTGGAAGTAAGTTAAAAAAGATGGCAGATTTGGTCCTTGGAAATTCAGCCTTTACATGTTTAGTCCCTATAGTTTCACTTGGTCTACAAAAAATAAACCCAACTTAAATAAACCCAACAAGCTTTAACCATTATCCCTTTACCCACCTAAGCCCAAAAACACCCCAGCCCAATCCCATTACCCATACCCCGTTATTTTTATAAAACACTCAGGGTCAACCCAGTCAAACACTCCCTCCTTTCTTCCCCACCTCCCTTTCACCTCTGGATAAAACACCCTTCCACCCCGACACCTCTACTGCAACACACCACCACCCTCAAAAGCTCCCCATCACACTCCCCCAACCCACTAACACCTCTCCCAATCCCTACCTAACCCCATGGACACCCTGGCAATCCTAATTCCTCGAATAGCATCTTGGCGCCAAAATCCAATTTGTGGCTAGGATCACGTTTACTTTAATTGAATGGTCAGGATCAACTCGCAAGGTTCAAGGGAGGATTGTGAAGCCCTAATTTCACAAGAAGAAGCACCAGACTTGCAATTTCTACCTACCACTCATGTAGTATAAATAGGATACTCTTGTAAGCCTTAAGGGCATTCCATTTTCTCTTGTATTTTTTAGTTATTAACTTTTTATGTAATGTTGTAATCTTTTCCTGCAAATTAATTCAAGTATTAAGTTTTCTTTAATTACTGTTCACGTTTTATTTGAAATTTCAAATTTTAGCAAAAAATCATTGTTCATGCTTTATTATTGATATAATCTGTCTCAGAAGTTTTGTCAAGCTTCCTAGTTGTTATTTCAAGCTTTAAAATAGGAAAATTTAGAAAGATAAAAAAAAGGAGAAAAATTATCAAAAAAATCAAAAATAAATAAAAAAAAGAGGGTTCAAGTTGAAGAAGAAAGAAAGAAGCAGAAGCAGTAATATGGAGTAAGGTTTAGAGCTCATGGGAGCAATAGGATTGAGTTTTGGTCCTTGTTCTTCCTTGTTTCTGCTTTGAGCAAGTTGTAAGCAGTTCATGTTTTTGTTTCTTTCTAAATCTGCTATGCTTAGTTATTGTTGTTCATTGTTATTTATTTCTGTCTATATATGTTCATCTCAGGTTAGTATAAGCTTAGTCTTCAGTCTTATAGTTTAATTTGTTCATTTGCTTTATAAAATCTCTTAAACTGGTTTCTAAGGGGTGTTTGGAACTGCTTGTGAATCTGTGGAATTGAGGTTGTTATTGGTTAAGGATTGCATAGACATATCCCTTAGGCCTAATATAGCAAAGTCAAGCTTGTACCTTAGTTATTTTCAAGAAAAAAGTCAGGATGGATCTTTAGATTTTATAGCAGTTTCATAGTTAGGAAATTAGAGTAGCATAATCTTGTTTTAGGGATAATACTTGCTTAAGTTGCTTACATTAGTCTCATTTTAGCTTAGTATAACTGATTTTGTCACCTAGGATCACTGAAATCTCAAATTAGTCAACTAGTATAAAAATTGCAAAAGTCAAAATTTCATTTCTAAGAATATGGGACAATCTTCTATGTAATCTGTAGGGTTCAATATTATTGGGAATTGAGTAGCATTTGTTGCTTTGAACACTTGGGTAGCTTGTTTATTATTATCAAAAAGAAATTTGCAGTTTGGAATCTATTTGGCTACTTGAATTTGATTCCAAAGTAACCTGTTTGCCCAATTGCATGCCCTGCACCCACCCTTCAGTTCTGACCCATTGTGTGTTGGCTATATCTTGGTCAATCTTTGATCTTAGTGCTTGATTTTTGTTGTATTAGGAACCCACCCTTGCTGTCTTTATGCTTGTACCTTTTGATCTCCCATTAGTGCTTATAAGTTAGCTTATTTATACCCTTGTTTTCTGCCATTTTAGCCCCCATATGCTGCTGGTGTACTCAGCATAGGCTGAGTTTATGTGATTTACAATTGGTTTGACCCTTGCTTGATTGTTGTTGTTTTTAATTGTTGTTGTAAGTTGTTTGTGATTGTTGATTGTGCTTTTAGCTTATTTGGTTAACATGTTGTGATCATAGAAAAGAAAGTTCATTGGGTAGTAAAAGGAAAACTCAAATCTGTTGAAATTACAAGCTCACAAAAGCTTGTTTAAAAAGCTTTCAGCAAAAGCTCCTTTTCAAAAGTTGAATTATTTTTGTTGCTTAAGTGTTTCACAAAAAGAAAAATCGAAAAAGAAAAAAATTTGCAAAAAGGGTCTGGGCAAGGTTCGAACCCCAGACCTCTTGTACACAGACACAAACAACACACAAACACCATCTGCCCTAGGGTCTTCTCAATGTATTATGCTTCTTCTTTTATTTTTATAGTAGTAGTAACCATTAAGCTTATATAAGCTGTTGAGCTTATTACAGCTTATTGTAGCTACTTCTTTCAACTTTTTTATTTTTCTTCAATTTCTTTTAGCTTAAATTAATTTCCAGAAAATTTTCAGATTTATTTAAATAGTTTTAATATTTATTTTGATTTAATTTAAGTTAATTAGTATTTAATTCATAATAATTAGGATTTTTCTTAAAAAATTAATTTTCTTTTTTCTAAAATTTTCTGTTGTCTTTTAGTGCGTAAGAAAATTATTTGTAGGCTCGTAGGACCTTTCGTGTTTAAATTTCACGTTTTATCTTGCGCGTGACGTTTATTTTTAAATAAACGATACGTGTTTGTTTTAGATTGTGATTTAGGATTCCCGATACCTAACTTTGTTTCCCGTAGTGTTTTAGGATTCCCCTAGTTTGCCTAGTGCCTTTTGTTCCCTTTAGGTTTATTTATTTTCATCCTCGTTCATTAATTTTCCAATTTCGTTAATTTTACGTACCATAATACCAAACAATCTTTCGCAACCAAACATACAAGTCTTTAATCTCGATCTTTAACGTAGCTTTCCATTCACACCTCGTTGGGGTACGACTCGGGAAATCACTTCCCGGTCTCACTAATATCACATTGCACGAGTTTACGAGGTAATCTTTTTCCCAAAAGGTTTACTTGTATTTCTCTACGTCTAGTTGTCACTCACGATAACTTTGACTCCACTTTGTTGATATTTTTGAATACTTGTTGTTTTACACACAAAAACACAACGAATCATCATGCTTTGTCTAAAAAGGTTGTTGAGTACCAAGAGATACCTAGAGATCATATGAAAAGGTTCAATAACAAGCCTAGGGGAAACCAAAGAAACTTCAATGGCCTAGTCTCAAACAGATTAGGAAATGATTTTCATCTTAAAAAGAAGGCATGTTATAACTGTGGTAGTTTTGAGCATCTTAAAGCAAATTGTGCTAACTATCAAAAACCAGTTTGGAACCAATACAAAAGAGTGAATCATCAAAACTTTTCAAAAAGAGATCACTCACCTCCCAAAAGAAATATGGTTCCAAGGGCAGTGTTACTGAGATCTGGTGCTACTAGATCCATTGTGACTGCTCAACCAAAAAGGCCTTTTCAAAATAAAACAACTGGGTCTGCTGCTACTTCAAGAGTAAACTCTGCAGCACAGGCAATTTACTCTACTGCTGTGTCTAAAAAGTTACCAAATACAGTTGTTGGAAATCATTTTTATGCTGTAAAGGCCTCAGCTTGTTGGAGTTGGAAACCAAAATCAATTGCTTTAACTCAAGTTTCCAACAACAACAGTGCATCAATGGATCTTACTAAATATAACTATGTTGATGCACAAGGTAGATCCAAGTCAGTAATGGCTTTGGTCAAAAAGAGAAACTAATTTCTCTACTTTATGTGCAGGGCAATCTACAAGACAAGCTAAAAGACCAAGGAATTGTGGATAGTGAATGCTCTGGAAATATGACTGGTGACATATCCCAACTTGAAGATTTTGTGCCTATTGATGGTGGATGTGTTGCTTTTGGTAATGATCCTACAGGTGGAAAAATTGTTGGTATTGGTACTATAAAAACAGGAAATTTGAATTTTGAAAATGTGATGTTAGTTAAAGGACTTAAGTTTAATCTCTTTAGTGTTTCACAAATGTGTGACAAAAGGAATTTTGTTCTTTTTACTGACACTGAATGTCTTGTTCTTTCTTCTGACTTTAAGTTACCAGATGACAAGTATGTGGTACTCAAAGTTCCAAGAAATGACAACATATACAGTGATCATATAAAGAACATAGTTCCTAGAAGAGATGTAACTTTTCTTTTTGCTAAAGCCACCTTTGATGAATCCAAATTATGGCATAGGAGACTTGGACACTTAAATTTCAAAACCATGAATAAATTGGTAAAAAGTAATCTTGTGAGAGGGTTACCTTCAAAAGTTTTTGAAATTGATGAAACATGTGTTGCCTGTCTAAAGGGTAAACAACACAGAGTATCTTTTAAGTCCAAAGTTGTGAACACTATTGATAAGCCTTTGCATTTGCTTCATATGGATTTATTTGGACCTGTTTTTGTGAAAAGTCTGAATAAGAAGCAGTTTTGCTTAGTTGTCACAGATGATTATAGTAGGTTTACTTGGGTATTCTTTCTAGCTACTAAGGATGAAACATCTGAAATTCTTAAGGAATTCATAACTAGAATAGAAAACCTAATAAACCACAAGGTTAAGATAATAAGGTGTGACAATGGAACTGAGTTTAAGAATCATATAATGAATCAGTTTTGTGTGGGTAAGGGTATTTTAAGACAGTACAGTGTTGCTAGAACTCCTCAACAAAATGGTGTAGCTGAGAGGAGAACTAGGACATTGATTGAGGCTGCTAGGACTATGTTGTCAGATTCAAAATTACCTATACCTTTTTCGGCTGAAGCAGTGAACACTGCCTGCTTTGTGCAAAATAGGAGCAAGGTAGTTAAGCCTCATAATAAGACCCCTTATGAATTATTTCATGGTAAAAAGCCAATGATAGCATTCTTTAGACCATTTGGGTGTCCTATTACCATCTTAAATACCAAAGACCAATTAGGCAAGTTTGATGAAAAGGTTGATGAAGGTTACTTTGTTGGATACTCTGTTAATAGTAAAGCTTATAGAGTATACAATAAAATAACTAGATTTGTGGAAGAAAACCTGCATATTAAGTTTGATGAGAATAAAACCAATAGTGCAGGAACTGGACTAGAATGGTTATTTGATATTGATATGCTAACCAAAACCATGAATTATGAGCCAGTGTTTGCAGGATTGGATACTAACTCTGTTGCAGGTAATCAATCAAATGACTCTGCTGCTAAGGAAGCTGATTCTCAAAAGGAGTTTGTGTTGATTGAAAAATTGAAGCTTGGACCAAATATTTCTCCTACACAGGAGGAAAGGAGTTCACAAGATGATGTCGTCCAAGATTCTCCAAAAGGAAGTGAGGAAGAACCAAAAGTTGATGATGTGGTGGAAAAACCTATGGAAACAACTTCTAGCAGCAGTCTTCATAACTCTACTGCTAATGAACACTCTGCTGCTGGACCTAGCAACACTACTGCTACACACAAGTTTCCAACTTTTGATTCACATGGTATATCTCTTGCTGATTCAACATACCCTGATGATTCCACTACACCTGGTTTGACAGA
>LBNU01002630.1:15959-29056 GCA_014162995.1 Artemisia annua | reverse complement strand
ACATATTAATAGATAACATATTCATACATAAACCATCTAGAAAAAAAAACCTAATACATGCTAATTTAATAAACAACACAGCAACGAAATTATAAAAAAATATATAAAAAAAATATATAAAAAAAAAAAAAAAAAAAAAAAAAAAAAAAAAAAAAAAAAAAAAAAAAAAAAAAAAAAAAAAAAAAAAAAAAAAAAAAAAAAAAACGTTTATAAAAATTATACAAAAACGTATATAAAAATGTTTAAAAATATATAAGAACGCTTTTCCTAATAACATATACAAAAACGTATATAAATAGTATATAAAAGTGTATAAAAGTGTATACAAAAAAGGAATATAAAAGCATAAAGTAACGTATAAAAAAACCTAAATAAAATGTCAAAACCTTAAAATGAACTATAAATTTTAAATTATAAACGGCCATTAGTTTAAAGGATGGGCGCTGCAACGGTCGTTAACCAAACAGGCTAACGTGTAACTACTAACAGCATCCACTTAACGTCGGATAAAATCAAGGACCAAAAGTTACCCAAAGGTTTCCCACAGAGATGGTATAGTTTTTATATACGTTATTAGAAAAAGGTTCTTGTATACGTTTTTATACACATTCTTATATACATTTTATACGTTTGTATATAAGTTTTTGTATACGTTATTATATACGTATTTGTATACGTTTTTATTTTCCTTATATATATGTTATTACAAGAACGTATATAAAATGTATAAAAAGTATATAAAAACGTATACAAAAACGTATAAAAAGTATATAAAAACATATATAAAAAACGTATATAAAAGTGTATTAAACGTAATAAAAATATATAAGAACATATACAAAAACATATATAATAACGTATAGAAAAACTTGTATAAAAGGTATATAAGACCAAGTATAAAAACGTTATAGAAAC
The DNA here is from genome assembly GCA_014162995.1 of Artemisia annua. Lineage (NCBI taxonomy): Eukaryota > Viridiplantae > Streptophyta > Magnoliopsida > Asterales > Asteraceae > Artemisia > Artemisia annua. The sequence continues at coordinate 28,141 of LBNU01002630.1, read as the reverse complement.
GTACGTAAGAAGGTTTTTGTAATAACGCATATAAAAACGTATGTAAAAAGTAAATAAAAATGTATTTAGAAATGTATAAAAACCGTAGACAAAAACGTAGATAATAAGTATGCAAAAAATTATATAATAAAGTATAAACATGTATAATAACATGTATAAAACGTATATAAGAACATTTTTGTTTTTTTAGGTAAAAGGTCAAAGGACCCGGTAAATATATTACTCCAAAAAAATATTTAAGTACAAAGAATATTGGTGAATCATATATCTCAGCCCATTACATAGGCGGAAAAGCTTACATAACAAGATACTTCCTATTCTCTAAACAAAAATGTTTTTGTAATAACATATATATAAAGTATATATAGATGTATAAAAAATGAATATAAAAGTATATAAAAATGTACATAAAAATATATATGTTTATATAAAAAATTGAAAAACAGTAAATAAACCGAAAATTTTAAAGGACAGACGTTGCAACGGTCATTAGCAAAAAAGGCTAACTTGTAACTGCTAACGGAATCCACTTATCGCCTGTTGAAACCACGGACCAAAACTTACCCAAAGGTTTCCAGAGGGATGATATCTGCACTTTCGGAATGGTTGGGACGAAGGTTGTAATTTGCCAAAGTTCAGGGATAATTTTAGGGGTGAGCATGGGGCGGGGTAGGGCAGTTTTATGGTAAAACCAAAAACCGAACCGTATATTTCGGTTTTTGAAAACTACGAACCATTTAGTGTCGGTTTTTTCGGTTTTGATTTTTTGGTTTTTGACATTGAATCGGTTCGGTTTTGGTTTTTATTCGGTTTTTTCTTAGTTGAAAACAAGCGAGTTCTAATCTTATATAAAGTTTACGATTCCTAGATTTCTAGCAAAAATTTTAAACAAATATCATATAATAACATAATATCCAACAATCCAAAGGACGTACGAAACAACCAAACATGAATCTAAAATATTAAATGCTCATCTTTACGGCTTTGCACCTTTCACTCGCAAAAACATTCAAAGAACACTATTGCTCAAAAACAAAGATATAATATATAAGTATATGAAAATTTTAAATGTATAGATAATAAACAACACTATTAGATTTTTAATAAATAAATTAAAGTTGTATACTCAAATCTTTAAAATTAAATAGAAAATCTCTTATGTAGATAAACTTATGTAAAAACATATANTCACTCGCAAAAACATTCAAAGAACACTATTGCTCAAAAACAAAGATATAATATATAAGTATATGAAAATTTTAAATGTATAGATAATAAACAACACTATTAGATTTTTAATAAATAAATTAAAGTTGTATACTCAAATCTTTAAAATTAAATAGAAAATCTCTTATGTAGATAAACTTATGTAAAAACATATATAAAGGTGGGGCGGTTTTCTCGGTTCGGTTTTTATTATGAAACCAAAAACCGCCCCAAACATTCGGTTTATAAAATTCAAAACCACCACCATCGGTTTGTCAAATTGAGCGGTTTTTCGGTTTTTTCAGTTTCGATTCGATTTTTCGGTTTTTGTGCTCACCCTTAGATAATTTATGCATTTTACTCTAACATTTTTTAAAGGAGTTGAAAAGTTAGTAGGTGGTTATGGACATTTTTAATATTAAATTAAATTGTGTTTTTTTATAATTAATTTTTTTTTTTTAAATATGTTTACCAAAAGTGTTTGAAGTGTTGTAACTAATGCTAATATCACTATACTTATTAAATTTGCATTGATTTATAATGAGTATGCTGCAAACTATCTTACTATCTTATAATGCATAAACCACTTCTAAAAATAGTATACTTAATTTTAAGCCTTACAAGTTTAGAAGCTTAAAGTACAAGTTATTCAAACACATCAAACACAATTAATACCATAAATGAATATAATTAGACATTTACAAGTTTAGAAGCTTAAAGTACACACCACTTTTTAATTTTAACATACAATTAACACTAACATTAAATACAATAAATAAAACATTATATACATTAAATACTATTAATTAACTGGTCAATAAATACAATTAATCAACTTATTAAAACACCCCCTACATAAGAAATACAAATAATCAAGCATATTGTACAACCAACTTAAACACAATTCCCGCATTAAATGTCACTAATACAAATAATAAAATAAATATTCAAGCCCGAACGAGCAACGGGCCAAATGGGCTCGAGCCCGAACGGGCACGGGCCAAACGGGCTCGAGCCTGAACGGACACGAGCCAACGGGCTCGAGCCCGAACGGACACGAGCTAAACGAAAATTTTGATATCCGTAAATTTATTGTCAAAAAGAACAAAATAAACGAAAATATATGATTCACCGGAAAATTTTATTTCAGGGTACCCGCAGCTGCAACGCGCGGGGACCCTGCTAGTTAATTTATAACAAAACCAACACAATTCTATAATAAACAAGTGTTTTGGCCTTATGTTTTAATACTTTCATTTTTAACTGGTCTCAAATACTTTATTATGTAAGAAAATGTAAGCAAATGAGAATCAAAGTAACCAAGTTGAGGATGTGATCTGTATGCATGGTCATCGTTAAGGATCATATAGCCGCCAACTGCAAACTGGTGACAGGTCTTAAAGGAAACAGGATCATATAGCCGCCAACTGCAAACTGGTGACTAGGTATGGCAACGGGTCGGGTTTGGGTCGGGTTTTAGTGAACCCGTACCCGTACCCGTTTATGAAATCCATACCCAAACCCGCCCCAAAACCCGATGGGTACCCGTTTATAAAATCCATCGGTTTTTCGGGTTTTCCCCGCGGGTTTCGGTTATCCCCAATTGAATATTATATGGACAAAATGGTGGTATTAATATTAAGTCACACTAAAATCTACCGAAAAAATAAAGGAAAACACCATAATATATTCATTTTTTTTTTAAGTTAAAGAAAATAAATATCGTATCAAACGATTTAACCCATTTGGATAATTCATGTGCAGAATAAAATATGTTATATAATAGAGATACGTATATAAAAAAAATATAATGGAAGAAATTATATATAATGTATATATATTCTAGTTAATTATAATATCAATAAAGCGGATATAGATTCGGGTAAGCGGATACGGGTACGGGTACGGGTAATCGGGCGGGTATTACCCGAACCCGTACCCGAACCCGTACCCGGCTAAAAAATTATATCAATACCCAAACCCGCATCCAAACCCGCCAACCCGCCCCCGAACCCGACCCAACCGGTTCGGGTTTCGGTTTTCCCCATCGGTTTCGGGTGCTTTTGCCATCCCTACTGGTGACAGGTCTTAAAGGCAAGTTTCCTTCGAGGAGGAACCTCAATTAAGAAATATCGGATAATTTTCCAATAATATATCTATGTATTTTGAAAAATATATACGGATGGATCGGAGATGATAAAAGAACACAAAAGTGACATCCAGATCAAAGAACCTTATAACTGAAAAAGATTGACGGTTTAGAATAGCATTGTTTGTTTACGCTACAAACTAGGAAGTTTCATGTTGCACAAAAGCACGTATAGTAGTAACAATTTCTATGCCTACGCTAAGAGTAGCGAGTTGTTGATGTGGTACAGCAACGAGAAAATTGTCTTTCCGTGAGACATCAAAGCGTGTTAGTAAAGGTCAAAATCAATCGCTAAAGGTTTCCAGGTACAGGTGACGTTGGTAAAGACCTATACCTGCATATGTTGGAATAGACTTACTGACCAATATCAAGTAAGATATAATACATTAAACTAATCTTTAAAAAATCTCTAGAAACTCAGATATAGTTTCACTAGATTCGGGCACTTTTATTTTCTAAACAGAGAATTAAGTGCAATGATATATATCTATAACTTACTTCAAAGATTGATTTACCACATAACTTAATAAAAATAATATAATTGTTTATAAAATAGTCAATGTAGCCTTTACATATACTACTTGGGGTTTAAATAATATAAAGTTGAAGTTAGTTAAGGTTGATTAGACTATGCAAGATCTAGAATATGCTACCATTTTTTTGACCTGAGTGATACAGTGGGTGCACCAAATTCGTTCTAGTTGGACCATTTTCTACAAGTTACTGTTTTGTGTTAATTCAACTGCATCAAGGGATGTTTGGGATTGTTTATTTAGAACTCCTTGTATGCTTAATAAGCCAGCAATTTTAGATAAACGTACGTATGCCAAACTGATCGATATTTTTCACTTTAAAATCAACATATACTTTTCTTCATCCAAATACTCGAAATTGTTTATTCGTCTTTGAAAAAATATCAACTCCTGATAAGCAATCTATATTAAAAAAGCAATCTCAAACACCCAATATTTATGAAGGCTTGCTACATGTTTGGAAAACAATGAATGCATTCTTCATAGTGCTCCTAATTATCAGTATTCATTTTGTTTTATCTTCAACTACGTTAGCGAATACTCAGTTTCATGATTTTGTTGTAAGCAATCTTCTTCTTTTTCTTTTGTGACGGTCTTATAATAACTCTATGAAGATTTCATTAGTTCGATCAGTTGTGAAAACAGGTTCAAGAAACACCTGTGAAGAGACTTTGTAGAACGAATAATATTATCACAGTTAACGGCCAGTTTCCGGGCCCAACATTAGAGGTTTGGGATGGAGATACACTTGTAGTCAACGTCTTAAATAATGCTCGCTACAATATAACAATCCATTGGTGAGTGATCATGAATACTTCTTATAGGGTGTTAATGGTGTTTGTTTCGTAACATATTATAAAAGAAATCATTTACTGGTATCTAATAGGCATGGGATACTTCAGCTTGGGACACCATGGGCCGATGGTCCAGACAGGATTACCCAGTGTCCGATTCAACCAGGAGCCAGTTATACGTACCGGTTCACCATAATTAACCAGGAGGGGACGCTATGGTGGCATGCTCATAGTCGATGGCTAAGAGCCACAGTCTATGGAGCTCTTGTGATATATCCAAGAATCGGATCTACTTATCCTTTTGAGCCGCCTAAACTAGAAATCCCGATTCTTCTTGGTAAGCGAAGTAGGAAATAAGCATGCTAGATATGATCTCGCTTGGTAAGAGAAGTAGGAAATAAACATGCTAGATATGATCTCGCTTGGTAAGCGAAGTAGGACATAAGCATGCTAGATATGATATTCTCAGCTTTTGACTTGAAACATGCATTTTAGAGAAAAAATTAACATGTCTTATATTACCTGATAGGCCTTATCAATTTCTCAAGGATGAAATGTACGAGCTAACATTTGCTATGTTCTCTCTTTAATGAATGTTTCTATATTTAAGCGTACAGAATACACTAGTACAAGTTCTTTGCTAAGGCTTGTGCTTTCTATGAGCAGGCCAATGGTGGAATCGTGATATTATCGACATCCAAAACCAAGCTATGTTTTCTGGAGCAGCTCCGAACATTTCTGATGCATATACCATCAACGGGCAACCAGGCGACCTCTATAGATGCTCGAATAAAGGTAAGATTCATCTTACGCAAATAAAATCTTAATAGATTGTCATCAGTATTGTAAATCATCTTACGCATTATGTTTACAAATACTTCTTTGCAAACTGTACAAATGAACAGTTTTCTATTTTCTGTTATTTTAAACTACAAAAAGATTCACGTATGGACGTGCAGATCCTGTCTTCTGCACAACACGTTAATGAGTCTAATATACTTCATATTGCTGCACAGATACAATGAAATTCTATGTAGAAAGTGGCGATAGAATTCTCATGAGGGTAATCAACTCGGCCCTCACTCAGCAACTCTTTTTCACAATCGCCAACCACAAACTAACCGTTGTCGGAGTGGATGGACTCTACACCAAACCCTTCACAACCACAACATTGATGCTCGGCCCAGGTCAAACAACAGACGTTATCCTAGTAGCGGACCAGAATCCCGGAAATTACTATGTCGCAGCACGTGCATATGAAAGTGCTCAAAATGCAGCTTTTGACAACACCACCACAACTGCCATCCTTGCATACAAATATGCACCTTGTAGTGGCCAAATTGGGACATCATTCAAACCAATATTACCAAATTTACCGAATTACAACGACTCGGCTACTGTTACCGCTTTCACAACCCAGTTAAAAAGCCCTGACAATGTCTCAGTTCCACTTGATATAACAGAAGACTTGTTTTTCGCGATTGGGTTAGGTTTAGTGAACTGCAACCCAGGACCCACTTGTCAAGGCCCAAATAACACCCGATTTGCAGCTAGTATGAACAACGTATCGTTTCAATTACCACAAACCACTTCATTGCTACAAGCTCACTACCAAAACATACCAAATGTTTTCACGATTGACTTCCCTCCCGTCCCACCAACGCCATTCGATTATACAGGAAATGTTTCGCGTGCACTTTGGCAGCCCGTTCCTGGGACTAAGCTTTATAAACTAAAATTTGGTTCCCAAGTACAGATAGTGTTACAAGGTACCGCGATTGTATCAACTGAAAATCACCCGGTTCATCTTCATGGATATAGTTTCTACATTGTTGGTGAAGGTTTCGGCAACTTTAATCCAGGAACAGATACTGCCATGTTTAACCTTATTGATCCACCACAACGCAACACGGTTAATGTGCCTGTTGGCGGATGGTCTGCCATTCGATTTGTTGCAGATAATCCAGGTNCCCTTTGAGCGTAGGCGTTAATCAGAGCATTATAAATAGTTGATGTCGGCTTCAAACCAGCAGATTTCATATCCTCCAAACACTCAGTAGCATCAATAAACCTCCCAGACCGTCCATATATATCAACTAGCGTAGTATACGTTATCACGTTAGGCTGCAAACCTTCACTTTTCATCTTCCTCAACAAGCTCCTCACCCCCTCCCACCTCTCTTGTTCCCCAAACGACTTAATCATAATATTATACGTCGCAACACAAGGCAAACACCCACTTTTCTGCATTTCATCAAACAACTCCTCTGCTTTACTATGATACCCACATTTACAATGACAATCTATGAGCGTATTCCAGGTAACAGTATCCGGTTCAATCCCGTCATTTCTCATCCTCTCCAATATCTCCAATGCATTATCAAGACAATTATACTTCCCAAACGTATCAATCATCACATTATAAAACTGTCTATCCGGTTTCACACCACACTTCTGCATCTCCTTCAAAACCTAAAACAAACAAACTAGCAACGGAACCATGAAATCGATCTGTTGCTACCCTTTCAAAACCTGTTGCCAATTTGACAAAAATAGAACAAAATTAACATCAGATTCGTCAATGATAACATTGACTATAAGCAGATATAAATTGTCATCAACATTAATCTATCTGCATTATATATTTATATATCTTTCTTAAATTAGCTGGTTCATTACAGGGGTTTGGTTAATGCATTGTCACATAGATTCACATCTAACTTGGGGTTTTGCTATGAGCTTTCTCGTCGAGAATGGGCCTGGAAGACTGCAATCGATAAGCGCTCCACCATTAGATTTACCTCCGTGTTAGTGCTTATGAAGAGTAGAAATAATTAGTGATCAAGATTTGTTAATTCTAGTCCCAGATTCTTCATTCGTGTAGACAATGTTTAGTGATTATATGTGGTTTATCAATCTAGACCCATAATTTTTTCCATGTTAAACAGACTTTTTTGAAAGTTTAGATAAATTCTGTAGCTATGGTTTCTTTACATATACATGGGCCATTCTTGATGAATAAAAGATTCAAAACTAGGCTGCAAAAAAATGAGCTTGGTCGTAGGGCTTAGGTTCCGATATTTCAAGCCTTCATTATGCAAACTCGTGTGTGGCATGCTTCACGTGGACATGCTTGGAAATCGGATAGACCAACAATATAAAGAGGCTACTCAAGTACTCAAATGTATTCGGGGGGGCATTTGGTTAAACAGTGGAATTACTATGCGAATGGGAATTAGAATGGGTTTACAAACCCATCATTTTTGGTGGGTTTAGAAATTACATACTTTTGAGGGTTTGATACCCATATTTAAATACCAAATCCACCAACCAAACAAATGAAATAGGAATGAAAGTCATTCCTTGATGCCCATACCCTCATACCAAACATTCCCTCACAAGTACTTATGCCTTATATACAAAAATGCTTTTAAGCCGAGTAAATGTGTGTTAGTGTACGGCTGTAAACGAACTAAACGTTTAGTGAGAGTTTTTAAATTATTTAGTAAAATATTTGTTTATTATTAAATGATCGAACATGAACAACATTTGACATTCATTTTGTTAAATTAACAACATAAATAAAGCGTCGTCCATTCATTTATGTTCGAGAACGCCAATTTATGCGTTTGCTAATATTTGTTTATGTTCATTATTTTGTATTTCATCTGTTTTTAATACATGCTTATAAATATAGTTTACTTAAAAAATACATTTATAAAATACACTATTATGCATATTTTGAATAGTTTATGAATAGTTTTTACTTTCAATTATGTTCATCCGTATAATGTTTAAATGAGCGAACATTAATGAACATTAACAACCTTATTTTTCTTAATAAACGAATATGAGCAAGAAAATTCGTCCTTTTTTGCATTTATTTTTATTCATTTGTCCGGTTAAAGTTAAACGAATATAAACAAGGCTCCATGCATGTTTATCAATCTGTTAATAACTCTAGTCTTCTTTTTTGTTTTTTTTTTTGTTTTTTTTTTTTTGGGTAAAGGGTCGTTAATAGCTCGAGTTTCACTACAAGAAACTGGACTTTTGGCGAGGGAACACCTTTGCGACAACCAAGATCCTGGTAAAAGGGGTGCACGAAAGAAAATTTGGTTCTTTGAATGTGACTTTGACATTTATTTTGGCGACGGCATGGGTTGTCGCAAAATATTTTCTTGACTTTGAAATTCTATAACTTTTCGATGACCATGATTTGGACAAAAATACAAACCATTAGCGACGACAACGGTTGTCGCTAAAGGTTCATATAATTTCTTTTACTTTCCTTTTAGCTTGTTATACTAAATTTATGATGAAGTTAATTATAAAGAAAAAAAACTAAAGTAACGCTAAGATGCCGATGATGAATACGTATGCCTTGTTACCTTAGTCTTAAGTCTTTAAAATAGAAGCATAAAACTTTAAAGCTAGAAGTGGCGGTGACTAATGAGATGACGAGCTCGATAAAGTTTGGGCTAGACTCGAACTCAGCAAGTTTCTTAGGTGTATTTAATTTGTCATTTTTTTTATTTTTTTTTTTGATATCTAAATCATGTAAAATATGATAATAAGAATCTTATTTCATGTACATTAAAGATAAAAATATAACTAATACATAAATATGCAAAAGTTCAATATAGATCTCATATTTGTCATAGATCTAATGAACCAATCTTAACCATTCATTTTTTTGATCAAAACAAAAAAAATAAACTTTCACCCTTTTTTTAAAAGTTAAATATCTCACAAACCGTTTATCGTTACGCGAAAAAAATCATACCATCGCGACGAGAATTAAATTATCTTTCTATAGATATGCACTTATTTATACTTTCGATGAAATTTTTTTTTCAACATTTCCGCTCAGAAAAATCACACGTGATTCGTAAAAATCACACGTGATTTTTAAAAATCACACGTGATTTGATTTTTACAAATCACATGTGATTTTTACGAATCACGTGTGATTTTTTTGAACGAAAATTTTGAAAAAAAAAATTCGACGAAAGTATAGAGAAGTGCATATCTATGAATAGATAATTTAATTCTCGTCGCGATGGTGTATTTTTTGTAGCTTAAAGATTTACCGTTTGCAAGATATGTTGTTTTAAAAAAAAAGTGAAAAATAAGTTTTTATTAATTTAGATGAAAAATGAATGGCTAAGATTGCTTCTTTTGATCTATGACAAATATGAGATCTATATGGATCTCAACTCTACATAAATATGTCACTTATTTTATTATTTCAAAATTATATGACGTTATATGTGCATGCCCGTTTAGATTTGAGAACCTAATCGAGCTCGATAACTAATACTTGGAGTTGAGTTCGTTTATAAAACATGCTTTGTGTTAAGCTCGAGCTCGGATTTTCAACAAGTCGTGCTCAAGTAACTCACACGCAGCTCGGCTCACCGGTAATGAAAAGTATGCCCAGCCTTACAAATAAGCATAAAAATTCATGTATTTTAGACATTTTAATATAAGGCTAATGCTTTTCTTCATAGACATGCAAACTACGTATTGCTTGGACGTAAGATTACAAGGTTATGCATATTATACAAGAAATTAATATGACTAACTTTAAGAGCGATATCAGGAAATATAAACTATTACTTCATTAGTGTTATATATTCGTTAATTTTAGACCATCTGTAATAGCACAACGAAGACGGAGTTTACGTCATTGCTTGCTGGCCAAATAGCACGCGTGCTATATTACCACACTCACTCAAGTGAGACGTGTCTTAGAGAAAAAGACGCAAACTTGATTGGTCGTGCAGATGACCAAGTCTTGGAGGTTTGTTTTGTGTGTGTGTTTATTAAATGGTTTTTGTGAGGTATATTTGTGTTTAAGATATGTATGTTTTAGTAGTGAATTTGATTGTCTTGTTACACTAAATTTGTGATGAAGTTGTTTGTAAAGAAAAAAATTAAGGTGACGCTAAGATGCCGATGATGAATGCGTATGCCTTGTTACCTTAGTCTTAAGTCTTTAAAATAGAAGCATGAAACTTTAAAGCTAGAAGTAAATGACGAGTCAGCTGTATTGAAGCCGCCAAATGACAGTACATGTACTCTGGCTCTGAGTACAAGTTATTACTGCATTAAACACCTCTAATAAGAGATCTGACAATTCCAGCTCACCATTTTTATGATCGTAATGATTGATTGGGTCCATATCAGGCCAACCTAACGGTATCCGGATGGAGCTTTTCAATAGGTTGTGTACAAACATTTTACAATGATACAAAAGATTCAATGATAAATGTGCATCAATATGTTTGAAAAAAAAAAAAAAAANTTAATTATAAAACATAGGGTGGTGGCAATGGGCTGCGCAGGGCCGGCCCTGGCTATGGGCAGCGCGGGCGACGGCCCAGGGCATCAAAAAGAGAGGGGGCATCAAGTTTTTGTTCATGTGAATCGGTTTATGTAAAAAAGAAGGAAAAAAATGAGTTCTTGAAAGTGTTACTAGCTTGACTTCGTTGTGCCTTTAGTTTAATTAAGAAAAAGTAAAAAAGATAAAAAAAAAAAAAAAAAAAAAAAAAAAAAAAAAAAAAAAAAAAAAAAAAATGATAAAAAAAAAAAAAAAAAAAAAAAAAAAAAAAAATTGAGTGTTGTCGGACATAGACGCCGGACTTAGGGAGGAAGAAGAAGCTTGTGTCTTGTACTACGTATGTATTTGTTTTGTGGGGCCGTATGTTTATTGAGTGGTCCATTTTGAAAGAACACCTCCAACTTCAAGTAAATTTGCACTTAAGACCTTTTAGTTTATATTACTTTTATTTTCATTTATCTTAAATGTGATGCTATATTTCTATCTATTGTATTTACTATGTAAAAGTTGCACCACAACATATATAATGTATTTACCTTTAATACAATAGTAATATATATAAATATTTGATTTATTGTTTCAATTTTATCACAACTAAAAAGCTATCTCCCTAAGAAATATACATATATAGCACCGTAACATGTTTTCTACTTTTAATCATGTATATAAATTTCAAATATGACCTGAATTTGTTTTAATTTTTTTTTAATTTTTTTTTTTTTTTTTTTTTAATCTTTTTGTGTTATAATACACTTGAACCAAATCTACAAAGCAAATTAAACTTAATAGCTGTCTTATGATTTTCTAAGTTAATACGGGGAGTTTTTTTTATATGGCAAACCACTAGGTAAGGGCATTATTGAACATCTCGCCCAAGGCATCCAAAATCTCAGGACCGGCCCTGGGGCTGCGGTATGGCTCGGCATGAGCTCATACCGAGCGGCAACACCATTGCCTCCTCAGCGGCATGGGTGCAGTTTGGTTGTGTTCGGCAAAGATTGCCTCAATGGCATGCAAGAAAAAGAGACGTTGGAGCATTAAATTTTGGAACGTTGGAGGGCTTTTGTAACCGTTGCAAGCATTAAAAAATAATAATAATAATAATAATAATAATAATAATAATAATAATAATAATAATAATAATAATAATAATAATA
>LBNU01002630.1:0-15945 GCA_014162995.1 Artemisia annua | reverse complement strand
GGGCTGCGGTATGGCTCGGCATGAGCTCATACCGAGCGGCAACACCATTGCCTCCTCAGCGGCATGGGTGCAGTTTGGTTGTGTTCGGCAAAGATTGCCTCAATGGCATGCAAGAAAAAGAGACGTTGGAGCATTAAATTTTGGAACGTTGGAGGGCTTTTGTAACCGTTGCAAGCATTAAAAAATAATAATAATAATAATAATAATAATAATAATAATAATAATAATAATAATAATAATAATAATAATGTCCCTTTATAAATAGTAGATGCAATTAACATTTTTAATCACTTCCTTCCAACTCTATTCCTTCCAACTCACTACTAATAAAAAAAATTAAAGCATGGATCCAAAGAAATCAAAAGGTGTTTCAACCTCCAAAGGTCGTGGACGGGTCTTTCGATCACAACCCGTTCGTCCGCAAGTTCAATCGCCCTACTATCCCCAAATGAGTCCTCAAACCTACTATCCCCAACCCCCTCCGATGAATCCACAATTCCATCAACACCAATATTATACCCAACCTCCACCGATGAATCCAAGCCAATACAATATATCAATGACAAATGAGTTGAGTTCGACCCATTCAATGACTTCCGTGAAGGTCCTTCGCGGCGTGAACCAAGTGTCGAACGAGAACTACCGCTATATGATGACGAGGAAGAAGATATTGATTTTATTTCCGAAACGCAACCACAAACTCAAATCGGTATTAATTTATAATTTTATTTGTTATAATTTCTTTGTTATATTATTATTTGATATACTTGTTATAATTTTATACGTTATGATTTTATATGTTATAATTTATTTGTTATATTATTATTTGATATACTTGTAGTAATTTATTTGTTATATTATTATTTGATATACAAGATGATGAAGATGTTCAAGTAGTTCAAGAAATCGATGTCCAAAAAAAATCTAATAAAGCGGAAAAAAATTGGACGTCGGCCGAAGAGGTGGCTTTGGCAAAAGCGTGGGTTCATATCTCGACATGTCGAAAAGTCGGGAATGAACAAAATAGAGATAGTTTTTGGACAAGAATTCTAAATCTTTTCAAGGAAAACATGAAAGATATTACTCGAAGTCATCATAGCTTGAACACAAAGTGGCAAAATATGAATGCCGCCATGGGTCTCTTTAACGGGCTATTCATCCAACAAGTAATTTTTAAACTATATACTTGTGTTAATTTATATACTTGTATTAATTTATATACTTGTGTTAATTTATATACTTGTATTAATTTATATGCTTGTGTTAATTGTAGAAGAGTCTTCGTGAGAGTGGGTGTAACGATGTTAACATCATGAAAAATGCCTTGGCCGATTATTATAAGAAAACAAAGGGCAAGTCTTTTAGTCATATTGAAGCATGGGAGGTTGTTAGGCTAGAAGACAAATGGTTGAAACAACCATGTGTGGGTCAAGCATCTTCAGCATCTAATTCCGACAAACGAAGAAAGTCGTCGGAATCTAGCTACTACGAGTCGGGAAGCAATGACAATGTTGAGACTGTTATTCCGGATCTGAATGACGACACAACTCCTACACCGAAAAGAAAAGGGAAAAAGACTGATAGCGAGGCGTCAACAAAGGAAAGTGTTGTTGCGAGCTTCGACACCTACACGGTAAAGAAACACACAACCATTGGAGATGCTGGTGGAGAAAAAACTTGCAAAGGATGACTTGGCCGAAACGTTGATAGCGGCACAACTCCGTAGAGTTGAAGAAAAGGTTTTTTTATGGGCGATGAAGTTCTACAACGAACCACACGATCACATAGCCGATCCGGCTATGCCAGAGATCACTCTTGCCAAAAAACGTGAGTACGCGGAGAAATATGGATGGCTTGCAATTTTTAGATATAATTATGTTTTTTTTCTAAGTATTATGTAATTTTCTTTTAATTATTAATGAAATATTATTTTTTTATTAAATTGTTTAATATAATTATGAATATAAAAAATAAAAAAATAAAATTAGGTGAGGCATGGGATCATGGTTGCCGCTAAAAAAGTATGGTTAGACACGGGTGAGGAGGAATGATATTATTTGTAGGTGGTGAGGCATGGGTGAGGTATGAAATCATGACTGCTACCACCCTTTTAAGCAAAAAGTAAACTTTTTCGTTACTTTTAGAGAAGAATTATTTTTACATATAGAAGTTTCTAACACTTAAAAGATAAATATGAGACACTCATTTTCAAAAGCGAGAGACTAAGGGTGTTTTTGTTAAAAATAGCAAATGAGCTGTAGCAGTGAGCTGTGAGCAGTGGCTGTGCGCGGTAGCTGTAAGCAGTAGTCATAGCTCACCGCTCATAGGTTCTTAAAGAAGCATTGAAAAATTGAATATTTCTAAAAAAAAGAATAGCAAAGCTCATTACTCCGTTGCCAAACAACTACTAAAATTCAAAATGTTCATGTCTCACCGCTCCAAAAAGCTCCAGTCCGCTCCGTGTCAAACATACCCTAATTAATATTTAAATTAAAAATTCAATTACTCCCATTTTTTTATAATTTAAATATCTCGTGATCCGTTAATCGTTAGACAAAAAAAATTATACCGTTACGACGAGCATTTAATTATTTTTGGGATTTTGTACGTGAAGGCCATCCAAGTTTTAACATTATTTCACTAAGGCCGCTCATCTATGAAAGATAACTTATAGGCCGTTCAAGTATATTTCCCTTTTCATCTATACCAAATCTGGCAATATGAAGTGCTTAGTGACTAAACTACCCTTAATATATTAAAAAGACGAAATTACCCTTGTATTGATATGGAAACAAAAACCAATAATCAAGTTAAAATAGTGTACGCCTATTATCAACTAGGGTTCTAAATGTCTTCATCTTCAATGTGAAAAACTTGATCCGACATCATTTTTGGGTAAAGGGTTTGATCCAACGTCATTTTTGATGCAACATCATTTGTCTGCAAATGTTTTTACAATGGGCAAGTATATAATATTTTCCATCTCTTTAAACAACTCGATTACAGCTTCACATATAAGGTTAAATAATGCTACCTTTTTTTCTGATGGTTGTGATATATAATAATGTTGAAACAAAAAAGTTAAGATAAATGTCTATAGGCACTAAAAAAAATAGTTGATTTCTAACACTTTTATTTCCACACTTTTAAAAAGTGTGTAAAATTTAATTAGTTTATTAACACTTAAGGATGTGTAAAAATTGATTACATTAATAAGTGTGAAGAAAAAAATTGTAAAATAATAGATTTTCCTCATTCATAATTGAGTCAAAATAAGTTCACACTTTTTAAGTGTGAAGTATTATAAGATTTCTCCACACTTTTATATGTAATACCCAAACTCTCCACACTTTGAGGGAGTGTGGAGAATTTAATTCTCCACACTTTGAGCAAATGTGGAGAATTTGGGTGTTACAAATAACCTTCACACTTATAAGTGTGGACATTTTTTACATTTCTTCACACTTAAAAGTGTAAACTTTTTTTTAAAACAACTATAAGTGTGAAAAATCTATTGTTTTACAATTTTTTACCACACTTATTAATGTAACCAATTTTTACACATCATTAAGTGTTAATAAACTAATTAAGTTTTACACACTTTTTAAAAGTGCGAACATAAAGTGTGAAAAAATGAACTTTTTTTTTGTAGTGAGGGCTATTATATTTACTTTTTTGTTTGTGTGCCACGTTGAATTATTGAATGGATTTTACATCATCCCTTGTGTGTTGCTTTTCATTAGGAAATTGTTGTTGGTAACTGATGATTATTAATAAAAATCTCAGATTTGGTTATGCTGTGAGAATTACTATGATGAAGAAGAAGGATCAGTTTTGATCATGAGATAACATATCGACGGTGAATTAATATGATTGAGATTGTTTTTTTCTTTCTTTAAAAGGTTATATTAGGCATTACATATTAATAATAACATTTGTTATAATTTTCATTTTTTTATATGGGGTAGTTTCGTAAATTTACAATATTCTGGTGTAATTTTGGACGAATATGGTATAGATGAAAAGGGAAATATACTTGAACGGCCTATAAGTTAGTTTTGATAGAAGAGCGGCCTTAATGAAAAAATGTTAATACTTGAGTGGCCTCCATATACAAAATCCCATTATTTTTCTATCCACGGTAATTTGATATACTTTCGACAAACTTTTTTAGTCGTTATTTTTTCACGTTTTATAATCAGTATTTAAATTCACATGACATATCACATGTGATTTAACTCTAATATCGATGTTTGAAACTAAACATCTGTACTAAGTTGACATAAGTTTTTGTCTATAAATCAAAGACTTTTTCCGTTTTGTGCAATGAAAAACACACATTCATGGCTTTCCAACCATATATCACACACTGCATTCAAGTTATAGATTATAACAGTTCATTCGTGAAACTTTTATTATTACATGTGAAAACAACAAATGTAGTAAAAATCAAGGTTGTAAAAATCGCTAGGCGCTACTGAGGCGGTCGGGTAGGGCCTAGCGATTAATCGGTTAGGCGGGGATTAATCGGGGATTAATCGGATTGGAATTTTTATGCGCAAAATTATAATTTTAGGTATTATATTATATTATATTATATGTATAAGATAAGCATAATGCATCAAAGTTCAAATATTTCAAGTACTCAAATATGAATATAATACATAATTATTTAAAGTTCAAAGTCAAAAATAGATATTACTCGGTTTGTTGACCATTTTTAAGCGGTCTTTGACTGATTTTGTTCGATTAATCGGTTTGTTGACCAATTTTTAAGCAATTTTGTCCGACTTTTAAGTAATTTTGTTGACCGAATTAAGCGATTTTGTCCGATTAATCGGTTTGTTGACCGATTTTTAAGCAATCTTTGACCAAAGCGATTAAATAGGCCGATTATGAGAAATCAAGGCGCTTAGTGAGCGATCAGCGATTATGCGGGGATTAATCGACCGCCTGGACCGATTTTTTACAACAAAGGTAATAATCACATGTGATTAAGATCACGTGTGGTTAAAATTACGTGTGATTTTATGTGTTTTATCCAACTTTGATGAATTAACTCGACTAATCTACAATTCGAAATATGATGTGTTATATATGGTTGGAAAACTATGAATGTCTATTTCAAGAAATAAATGTGAAACTTTTGAAATATTCTAGAAAAAGTTATGTTCATTTTATTAAATGTTTAGATATTTGAATATTCAAATTAGTGTTTAATCACATGTGATTTCTCATATAAGTTTCAACAACGAAAATAAAAGAAGAAGAAAAAAAAGACGAAAAATGTGAAAAAAAAACAAAAAAAAAAACTAAGAATAAAATGTTTGCCGAAAATATATCAAAGTATCCTTCTACAGAAAGATAATTAAATGATCGTCACGATGGTGTAATTTTTTTCGCTTAACCATTAACAGTTTTAAAGATATTAATTTTTGGAAAAAAAAATAAAGTGAAAGTGAGTATGTTATCTAATCTAAGAAAATGAGTGGCTATGAATGATCTTGCAATATTTAAATAAACTTTTAGTGTGTAAAAATCTTACTTTAAACTTTTTCATATACCTCTTATTATGGATCACCTAAGTTGTAAACATGGGTAAACATAAGGAGATGTTTGATAAAATAAAGTAACTTTATGTTGAATAAGTCTAATTCTCTTAATAATATGAATGCTCAAAATCAAATTGGTTAGGAACCTAAATTTATTGTATGTGTTATGAATAAATGATTAATTTTATATATCATCATGCTTTCATGATTAATTTTATATATACTCAAAGTGCAATCCTTGAATGCATAATGTATAATATTTTTAAAGCATGTTTAGGTATATATGAAATTTCCAAATTTAAGAAGCTGAGATATGAAATTGCCCCTGAATAAATATATTTCGTGTGCGTCAGTAATTATTGCTTAATTAGATTTAAAACTAAAACTAAGAACGTCTAAATATAATACCAGTGGGTTTAAAATGATAAATATTGGTTGATTACACTAAGTTTGCGCTAAAATTAAAAGATCTACATGTTCAATTAATTTAGTTGATCCTACTCAGCTGAAGGTACATTTGCTCACTATTGTTAAACAAGTATCGTTTGAGACTTTGACATAGTTTAGCAAAAAAATTGACATTCTCTTAAGTTGATATGAACATGACTGGTAATGTTCCCTCACAAACAGAAGAGTAAGCCCCAATAAGAGACAATTTCCTTTTTATCATTCTGATATAAAGAAATAACTTTAAGTCATTTTTCTTTTATTTAAAGAACGGGTTAATATTTGATCGACTGCTTAATGAATTTTAATAAAACATTTTGACTGGCCTTTTAGGTATAAACTATAAGCTCACTATGGTTGAACCAAAGAGTAACTTTTTCATTACTATTAAACTTTTTCATATACCTCTCATTATGGATCACCTAACTTGTAAACATAGGCAAAAATAAGGAGATATTTGATAAAATAAAGTAACTTTATGCTGAATGAGTATAATTCTATTCGTGATATGAAGGCTTAAAATCAAATTGGTTATGAACCTAAATTTATTGTTCGGCAAGTTTTTTGAATAAATATGTTGGTCCGACATTTTTGTGTAAAAGCATGAGTTGTATGAACAAAAGCTTGAGCAAATGAAATAACCGATGTTCATTAGAAATAAGGGCATGTTTATACAATCATGACCTGAGTCAACTAATAAATACTCATTTGTACATTACAACAGTATCAGTTTCACTTAGAGGTTAAGGTGAAGGCTTTACGAGGGATAGCTACAGAATACTATCCATGGCAATAAAAATGTTACTTTTCAAGTTATGAAGAGGAAGATCCAACTTAGAAGGAGAAGGAGTTTCTAGAGGTGGAATCGATTACTATCACTACTACTAACCTCCTTTTATATAATAGGGAGATACACTTTAGTAGTTACAAGAGAACAATGATATCTTAACTAGAAGCAAACCGGAAGTAAGGTACACGTGCACTTGTGTGGCTAGGCTTGGTTTATCGTGCTGACAACTTTTGTACATGCAAGTTGCTTTCACTGCCCTCGATGAGTCCTTATCTTCCCAAGGGTTTTCCCGCTTTGCCTTATCTCAAATTACTCCCGCCTAAGTGAGTCTAAGAACTTCAGCTATATCCTTTGATATACTTTGCAAGTATGTTGAAGTATACTCTAAGTGTATCTGGTCAGTGCAATTGGTTCATCTGCATAGCTTAAGATGATAAGTCTTTTCAGAGCCCTAAAGACATTTGTCAGTCCTTTAGGTCTCCGATTGTTTGTAACTTCTTGCACTTTGCTAGCTGACTCCGCATCAGGTTACAAAGTTTTTCATTCAGTTTGGACTTTGACTTTCGTGAAGTGATGAGGCAAAAAGTGTTACGCTTTTAGGGGATCATTTTATCCCTAAATCGTTATTTTATGATCAAATATTGCCTTAAATCGTTCCTTTTGTCATTTTAGGTACTTTCAAGAGGAATTCTCAAAAACATTGCATTTTGGACGTTTTTGGAGCATAAAAGTGAAGAAAACGACAAAGTCTCAAATTAAGCTGGAATTCCTACCTGACGGCGTCAGGCTTTGGATGCTGACGCCATCACCTTAAGATGAAGAGGTGGATTCGGACTCTACTAGACGACCAAGGAAGGAATTACAACATTTACACTTGACGGCGTCAGGTGTTAAGAAATGTAGGCCGTCAGGTGTTAAGCTAAAGAGAGACGGCCCAGAAGGTTTATAGAGTGACGGCGTCAGAAGTAGATCTAGGTGATCCGAAAACCCTAGACACGGCGAGTTGACGGCGTCAGGACCTATAACCTGNTCCTACCTGACGGCGTCAGGCTTTGGATGCTGACGCCATCACCTTAAGATGAAGAGGTGGATTCGGACTCTACTAGACGACCAAGGAAGGAATTACAACATTTACACTTGACGGCGTCAGGTGTTAAGAAATGTAGGCCGTCAGGTGTTAAGCTAAAGAGAGACGGCCCAGAAGGTTTATAGAGTGACGGCGTCAGAAGTAGATCTAGGTGATCCGAAAACCCTAGACACGGCGAGTTGACGGCGTCAGGACCTATAACCTGACGCCGTCAAAGTGTAATATCTATATATACTTTTCCAATTTTCATTCATAAAATGTGTAACTTTTTGGAGAACTTTAAGGATAAACCCTAGGTCGTGTTTTACAGCATTTTCAAGGGTTTTCCACCCTTGATTCACTCATGCTTAATTAAAGATAAGTCTTCCTTCAAATCATTCAATATGTCTATGTGTTGCATGATTATATCTTATGCTTGTCTTTTAATTAACATGTTAGGCTAGGTTTCTCTTGTGTTTGCTTGGATCTAATGAAACCTAGATATTGATTACTTGTTGTTGGTTTGTTATTGATTGTTGTGGGTGTGTGATGTCGATGTTATGCTTAAGAAAACCGGCTAACCTCCTATATGGTAACTTGTTTGAACGTCTTAAGAAACATGAATCGGATGTGTACTACGATTATATGGTTGTATTTAATGCATAAGTAAATTCTAGTGATCTCATGTTAGGAGCTAGTTATCGGCTCGACATAGAGTGAAGTAGGAGCTTATAGAGTTAGGGAAGATCGTACACGGCCCTACGAATGGTTTAAAGGAATACAACCCGTTATCCGCACAATTGTAACAAACCAATTAACCGGTAAAAGATAGCTAGGAAGTAGTGAAATCTAAGTAAACACACTTATCTCCATATAAGTTTCACAACCATTTTATTTTCTTGTTATTTTATTTTATTTACAATAGTAGATAATTGGGTAAGTTGACTAGCAACTAATTCCGCCAACTCTTCCAAATACCCGAGATTTTTACTTGCTTTCTGATGAGACGAAAAATGTTACGTTTTTAGGGGTCAGTTTGAGTCCTAATTCGTATATTATTTGATCGGATTTCACCCAAAGTCGTTTCTTTTCTCATTTTAGGTACTTTTGAGGAGAAAATCACAAAAGAAGCATTTTCGGGCGTTTTCGGAGTGAAAAAGTGCGGAAAACAACAAAATCTCAAAAGACCCTAAAGTGCACAGAAGGTGACGGCGTCACAAGCTTCAACGTGACGACGTCATATATATATATATATGTCCCTTTATAAATAGTAGATAAAATTAACATTTTTAATCACTTTCTTCCAACTCTATTCCTTCCAACTCACTACTAATAAAAAAATTAAAGCATGGATCCAAAGAAATCAAAAGGTGTTTCAACCTCCAAAGGTCGTGGACGGGTCTTTCGATCACAACTCGTTCGTCCGCAAGTTCAATCGCCTTACTATCCCCAAATGAGTCCTCAACCCTACTATCCCCAACCTCCTCCGATGAATCCACAATTCCATCAACACTAATATTATACCCAACCTCCACCAATGAATACAAGCCAATACAATATATCAATGACAAATGAGTTGAGTTCGACCCATTCAATGACTTCCGTGAAGGTCCTTCGCGGCGTGAACCAAGTGTCGAACGAGAACTACCGCTATATGATGACGAGGAAGATGATATTGATTTTGTTTCCGAAACGCAACCACAAACTAAAATCGGTATTAATTTATAATTTTATTTGTTATAATTTCTTTGTTATATTATTATTTGATATACTTGTTATAATTTTATACGTTATGATTTTATATGTTATAATTTATTTGTTATATACTTATATTATTATTTGATATACTTGTAGTAATTTATTTGTTATATTATTATTTGATATACAAGATGATGAAGATGTTCAAGTAGTTCAAGAAATCGATGTCCAAATAAAATCTAATAAAGCGGAAAAAAATTGGACGTCGACCGAAGAGGTGGCTTTGGCAAAAGCGTGGGTTCATATCTCGACATGTCGAAAAGTCAGGAATGAACAAAATAGAGAGTTTTTGGACAAGAATTCTAAATCATTTCAAGGAAAACGTGAAAGATACTATTCGAAGTCATCATAGCTTAAACACAAAGTGGCAAAATATGAATGCCGCCATGGGTCTCTTTAACGGGCTATTCATCCAACAAGTAATTTTTAAACTATATACTTGTGTTAATTTATATACTTGTATTAATTTATATACTTATTGTATTATTGTGTTAATTGTAGAAGCGTCTTCGTGAGAGTGGGTGTAATGATGTTAACATCATGAAAAATGCATTGGCCGATTATGATAAGAAAACAAAGGGCAAGTCTTTTAGTCATATTGAAGCATGGGAGGTTGTTAGGCTAGAAGACAAATTGTTGGAACAACCATGTGTGGGTCAAGCATCTTCAGCATCTAATTCCGACAAACGAAGTAAGTCGTCGGAATCTAGCTACTACGAGTCGGGAAGCAATGACAATGTTGAGACTGTTATTCCGGATCTGAATGACGACACAACTCCTATACAGAAAAGAAAAGAGAAAAAGACCGATAGCGAGGCGTCGACAAAGGAAAGTGTTGTTGCGAGCTCGACACCTACACGGTAAAGAAAACACAACCATTGTCATAGTATTGAAGAAAAGGTTTTTTTATGGGCGATGAAGTTCTACAACGAACCGCACGATCACATAGCCGATCCGGCTATGCCAGAGATCACTCTTGCCAAAAAACGTGAGCACGCGGAGAAATATGGATGGCCTTGCAATTTTTAGATATAATTATGTTTTTTTTTCTAAGTATTATGTAATTTTCTTTTAATATTAATGAAATATTATGTTTTTATTAAATTGTTTAATATAATTATGAATATAAAAAATAAAAAATTAAAATTAGGTGAGGCATGGGATCATGGTTGCCACTAAAAAAGTATGGTGAGACACGGGTGAGGTGGAATGATATTATTTGTTGGTGGTGAGGCATGGGTGAGGTATGGAATCATGACTGCCACCACCCTTTTAAGCAAAAAGTAAACTTTTTCATTACTTTTAGAGAAAGAATTATTTTTACATATCGAAGTTTCTAACACTTAAAACATAAAATATGAGACACTCATTTTCAAAAGCGAGATATTAAGGGTGTTTTTGCTAAAAATAGCAAATGAGCTGTAGCAGTGAGCTGTGAGCAGTGGTTGTGCGCGGTAGCTGTAAGCAGTAGTCACAGCTCACCGCTCATAGGTTCTTAAAGAAGCATTGAAAAATTGAATATTTCTAAAAAAAAATAGCAAAGCTCATTACTCCGTTGCCAAACAACTACTAAAATTCAAAATGTTCATGTCTCACCGCTCCAAAAAGCTCCAGTCCGCTCCGTGTCAAACATACCCTAATTAATATTTAAATTAAAAATTCAACTACTCCCATTTTTTTTATAATTTAAATATCTCGCGATCTGTTAATCGTTAAACAAAAAAAATTATACCGTTACGACGAGCATTTAATTATTTTTCTATACACGGTAATTTGATATACTTTCGACAAACTTTTTTAGTCGTTATTTTTTCACGTTTATAATCAGTATTGAAATTCACATGACATATCACATGTGATTTAACTCTAATATCGAAGTTTGAAACTAAACATCTGCACTAAGTTGACATAAGTATTTGTCTACAAATCAAAGACTTTTTCCGTTTTGTGCAATGAAAAACACACATTCATGGCTTTCCAACCATATATCACACACTGCATTCAAGTTATAGATTATAACAGTTCGTTCGTGAAACTTTTATTATTACATGTGAAAACAACAAATGTAGTAAAAATCACATGTGATTAAGATCACGTGTGGTTAAAATTACGTATGATTTTATGTGTTTTATCCAACTTTGGTGAATTAACTCGACTAATCTACAATTCGAAATATGATGTGTTATATATGGTTGGAAAACTATGAATGTCTATTTCAAGAAATAAATGTGAAACTTTTGAAATATTCTAGAAAAGTTATGTTCATTTTATTAAATGTTTAGATATTTGAATATTCAAATTAGTGTTTAATCACATGTGATTTCTCATATAAGTTTCAACAACGAAAATAAAAGAAGAAGAAAAAAAGACAATAAATGTGAAAAAAAAAACAAAAAAAAAACTAAGAATAAAATGTTTGCCGAAAATATATCAAAGTATCCGTCTATAGAAAGATAACTAAATGATCGTCACGATGGTGTAATTTTTTTTCGCTTACCCATTAACAGTTTTAAAGATATTAATTTTTGGAAAAAAAAAAAAAAAAAAAAAAAAAAAAAAAAAAGTGGGTATGCTATCTAGTCTAAAAAATGAGTGGCTATGAATGATCTTGCAATATTTATATAAACTTTTAGTGTGTAAAAATCCTACTTTAAATTTTTTTCACATACCTCTTATTGTGGATCACCTAAGGGTGCGTTTGGTTCGCAGTAAGTTTTGAAAGGAATTGTAATCTGTCAAAGGAATTGTAATTTGAATGAATTGTAATTCAAAGTGTTGGAATGTGTAGTAATTGTAATGTGTTGGAATTGTAATTGATGTATTATGTTACTTTGTTTGGTTGGATCTCAACGTAATTGTAATTTAAAAAAAATAAAAATAAATAAATAACTTAAAAATAATAATAACAATAATAATAATAATAATAATAATAATAATAATAATCTTAATATTAATATTTATAATAAATTATTATTATTATTATTAAAATAATAAAAATATTATTATTATTGTTATTATTATTATTATAATAGTAATATATTAACAATAAATAATAATATTAATATTAATATTTATAATAAATTATTATTATTATTATTATTATTATTAAAATAATAAAAATATTATTATTATTATTATTATTATTATTATTATTATTATTATTATTATTATAAATATTTATTATTATAATAATAATTACTATTATTATATGATTATTATTATATTATTAATAAATATTATTATAATAAATATTATTATTATATAAATATTATTATTATTATATAACTAAATTATAATAAATATTATTATAATAAATATTATTATTTTAATATTTATTATTATTATTATTATTATTATTATTATTATTATTATTATTACTACTATTATTATATTATTATTATTATAATAAATATTTATTATTATTATTATTATTATTATTATATGTTTGTTATTATATTATTTTATAATAATATTATTTATTATTATTATCTAAATATTATTATTTTAATAATAATAATGATAATAATGATAATAATAATAATAATAATAATAATAATAATAATAATAATAATAATAATAATAATAATAATTCTGAATTACAACGTAATTCAAAACTTTCCATCCAACATCATATGTAATCTGAATTCGCTCCTTTGATGTAATTGTAATGGCTGAATTACAATTACAACGCAAACCAAACAGCCTACGTAATGTAATCTGAATTACAATTCCCTCCATTCTGCGAAACAAACAGACTACGTAATGTAATCAAATTACAATTACATCCAATTACGTCGAATTATGGCGAACCAAACGCCTCCTAAGTTGTAAACATGGGTAAACATAAGGAGATGTTTGGTAAAATAAAGTAACTTTATGTTGAATAAGTCTAATTTCTCTTAATAATATGAATGCTCAAAATCAAATTGGTTATGAACCTAAATTTATTGTATGTGTTATGAATAAATGATTAATTTTATATATCATCATGCTTTCATGATTAATTTTATATATACTCAAAGTGCAATCCTTGAATGCATAATGTATAATATTTTTAAAGTATGTTTAGGTATATATGAAATTTCTAAATTTAAGAAGCTGAGATATGAAATTGCCCCCTGAATAAATATATTTCATGTGCGTCGGTAATTATTGTTTAACTAGATTTAAAACTAAAACTAAGAACGTCTAAATATAATACCAGCGGGTTTAAAATGATAAATATTGGTTGATTACACTAAGTTTGCGCTAAAATTAAAAGATCTACATGTTCAATTAATTTAGTTGATCCTACTCAGTTGAAGGTACGTTTGCTCACTATTGTTAAACAAGTATCGTTTGAGACTTTGACTTAGTTTAGCAAAAAATTGACATTCTCTTAAGTTGATATGAAAATGACTAAACAGAAGAGTAAGCCCCAATAAGAGACAATTTCCTTTTTATCATTCTGATATAAAGAAATAACTTTAAGTCATTTTTCTTTTATTTAAAGAACGAGGTTAATATTTGATCGACTGCTTAATGAATTTTAATAAAACATTTTGACTGGCCTTTTAGGTATAAACTATAAGCTCACTATAGTTGAACCAAAGAGTAACTTTTTCATTACTGTTAAACTTTTTCATATACCTCTCATTATGGATCACCTAACTTGTAAACATAGGCAAAAATAAGGAGATATTTGATAAAATAAAGTAACTTGTTGAATGGGTATAATTCTCTTCGTGATATGAAGGCTTAAAATCAAATTGCTTATGAACCTAAATTTATTGTTCGGCAAGTTTTTTGAATAAATATGTTGGTCCGATATTTTTGTGTAAAAGCATGAGTTGTATGAACAAAAGCTTGAGCAAATGAAATAACCGATGTTCATTAGAAATAAGGGCATGTTTATACAATCATGACCTGAGTCAACTAATAAATACTCATTTGTACATTACGACAGTATCAGTTTCACTTAGAGGTTAAGGTGAAGGCTTTACGAGGGATAGCTACAGAATACTATCCCTGGTAATAAAAAATGTTACTTTTCAAGTTATGAAGAGGAAGATCCCACTTAGAAGGGGAGGGAGTTTCTAGAGGTGGAATCGATTACTATCACTACTACTAACCTCCCTTTATATAATAGGGAGATACACTTTAGTAGTTACAAGAGAACAATGATATCTTAACTATAAGCAAACTGGAAGTAAGGTACACGTACACTTGTGTGGCTAGGCTTGCTTTACTGTGCTGATAACTTTTGTACATGCAAGTTGCTTTCACTGCTCTCGATGAGTCCTTATCTTCCCAAGGGTTTTCCCGCTTTGCCTTATCTCAAATTACTCCCGCCTAAGCGAGTCTAAGAACTTCAACTATATCCTTTGATATACTTTGCAAGTATGTTGAAGTATACTCTAAAGTGTATCTGGTCAGTGTAACTGGTTCATCTGCATAGCTTAAGATGATAAGTCTTTTCAGAGCCCTAAAGACATTTGTCAGTCCTTTAGGTCTCTGATTGTTTGTAACTTCTTGCACTTTGCTAGCTGACTCCGTATCAGGTTACAAAGTTTTTCATTCAGTTTGGACTTTGACTTTCGCGAAGCTAGACTGTTTTTACCAAGAAGATATATGATCGGCTCAGAACCAACAGGTAATTTGTCACACAAGCTAGCCACTTGTGAATGACCAACCGTAACAAAGTTAACCTGGAAGTCTAAGACCAATGCAATGAAATCCTGGAGAGTATAGTGTTTCCCCGGGTCGTTAAAGTCCCAACGAGGCTGAAATTGTGTTTTGGAAAACGTATAAGGGATGAGTGATTGGATAGTAACCAGATAAAGATTATGATTGATTGTTACACTACTGATTGCTTGGAATTTGAAAATGAAAATGCACAAATACAGATATGACGAATATAATACAAAATGCAAATAAGCAAAGTACAGGGACTAAAATTGCCAATTTCCAAATTACAGGGACTGAAAATGACAAGTTCCAAACTTTGAGGTGAAAAATGAAAATTTTGAAACTTTAATATTAAAGAAAATTAAAATCTAAAAAAAGAAACTATTTTAATAATATTATACTAATTTAATATTTAACTATTTAATATAAACTATTTTAATTAACTTAAAAACTATTTATATTAAACCTAACAATATTTTAATTACAAATTTAACTTAAGAAATTACAAAATTATTTTCTAAAAACCTAAAATGACTTAAAATACTTATAAAAATTAAAAATAAATATTTTTGTCTTTTTATGGATCTTTTATAAATTAAAAACCTAATTAATAATTAAAACCTAATTAAACTATTTAAAAGAAAAAAATGAGAAAATGAAAAGTG
>LBNU01002627.1:5717-21280 GCA_014162995.1 Artemisia annua | reverse complement strand
TCAAGTTGAGTGACCAACACCCTGATCTATCCAATATGTAGTGGTTATCCTGTTTGAGCTCAAGTAAGGGCGCCGGATAAGTTTGGAAGGGGGGTGATTGATTGTGTTAGTAGGTAATTTAATCAGATGGATGAAATTGTTGAAGTTATGGTGTTTTGATGTCTAATGTAACCACTTACAAATAGGTTGTAATGGATTTGGTGGATAATGAAGTTCTCAAAGTGACTTTGAAGTCAACTAATGAGATGAAGGAAAAACATGTTTTCACTTAAAGCTCACTTTCTTGTCAAGTATGTTAATGGCCTAGAAAACTCAGAATTTCAAGAACCTTTTGCGACAGGATCCTCCTTTATGGTGAGGTCCTGAAGCGTTATGAGGTGCTTTAGAATTTTTTGACGTAAAGAGTTCCCTAGTTGTTTGGATCCCTCACGAGAATGCTCCTAAGATTTTCTAAACTACAAGAAGTGTTTCTAATCCTAAATGTGTATTAAATTGTGTGTTGTCCAAAATTGAAAAGGTTGAAAAATTCGGCATCGACGAACCCTCGGTGGAATACTGGGGCCGAACCCTGAGTAGGTTCCCGGGTTCCGTGAGCATAAACTTGGAAACCCATGTTTTTGAACTGGCGGAACCTGATGACGATCCACCGTTTCCGCCGATGCGAAAAAGTAGGCATCCTGTTTAACAACACACACCGATCCGAATTTTTTCAAACACTCTTAAAAACAAATAGTACCTAATCGGCGGTTAGAATGTAAAAATTAGAACAAAACACGCTACCATATATCAATCTGGACCCGGGGGTAACGCTTTTCACGATACTTGGTGAAATTTCATAGGCATTGAAAATTCACAACTAGCAAATGTTATCATCCTACCAAGTTGTTTGATCATACATGTCCATAGTGTAGCAAATATTCATCCAACCACATAAGCAACAAACAAATTATCCAAACAATCAAATTGTTTCAAATTCTCCCTTAAACCATACACCCCTTTTTCCCCCGCACTCATCCTCTCTTCCCCTCAATTTCGATCCAACTTCTTTTAAGTTGGTTCCTTCAATAAAGGATGGATCAATGGTTCTACCTTCGTGAACGTACCTTTTCTCTAAGGCCTTAAAAATGTTCACTTGGTTTGGAGTTAAGCCTTTGGTTCTATGGTGTTTGGGTAGGTACTTAATGGTTTCCTTATGGTCGTAGTGGGTGACGGGAGGCATGATGAGACCTAGAAAAATGAAATATCACATTTTAGTCCATGTTAACGACTATTGCAATGTGGATTTTCTAGTGTGTGCCTATATGAAAACCATGTGGAGGTGCAGTTATCTTGACTCATTTTGATGCTCAAAACGTTTTAGTAATGCAAGTTTTGTGATAAAATGAAAGATAACCCAAACCCTCCTAGTTCAATGTAGCTTCATTTGAATGTACCCGAAAACACATATTGGTTATGTATTCCCTTTAGCATTCAAGAGACATTATGCAAGTGATGTTTTGAACATAACGTTTTGATTTTGTATTCACAATGTGAGACGAAAATAAATTTGTCCTATTTGTGAGAGATTTTTGCAAGAGTTTGACATGGGGTGTTTTAGTAAACATGTTAATAGTTAATGAGAATGCAATTCCTAACTATGGGAAACATGATTAGTTTTGTAAAACACCTAAGTTTCTACACTTATTGCTCAAATTAATGCATAACCCCAAGTTTTGTTTTTGTGCAAGAAATAGAATTCCTAGACTCAGATCAGGAATGCAATTATGTTTAGAACACTTACAATGATGAAATGTGAGTGATGAGGGAGCTTGGAACACAAAATTTTCGTAGGTGAAGGTGAGTGAATAGTAGTTGGGTTGAAGTGGTAGTGAAATATGGGTGTTTGGTTGAATATAAACTACCAAAAGATTCTGCAGACCCACGGAACCCGCGGAACCCTAGGGAAGGTTCCGCCCGTATACCCCGAAGGTTCCGCCGGGTCTGCTGATTAAAGGGCTCTATGGTTTGTTTTGTCTAATGTTTAGACTTACAAGGCAAGTTCCATAAGTCCTAATCCTAACCTAAGGAGGTTAAAGGGTTCTCGTTTGAGAGGTTTTGTGAGGATGTCGGCTATGTTGTCTTCGGAAGAGACTTTCTCGATTGAGATATTTCCTTTTTGAACGTTGTCACGAAGGAAATGATGACGGATTTCAATGTGTTTGGTACGAGAGTGTTGAACGGGGTTTTTGCTAAGGTCAATGGCTCCTTTGTTGTCACAAAGAATGGTGATCCCGTTGAGTAGAATTCCGTAGTCGACAAGAGCTTGCTTCATCCAAAGAGCTTGTTGACATGCTTTTCCGGCCGACACATATTCGGCTTCCGTTGTCGAAATAGCGAGAGACGTTTGTTTCTTGGAAAACCATGAGGTGAGACAATGTCCAACAAAAGTACAAGTACCACTTGTGCTTTTTCTATCAACATAGTCACCGGCATGATCCGAATCGGCATACACTATGGTGTCTACACCCGTTCTCTTGGGATACCATAATCCTAAATGTGTAGTGCCCTTGATGTATCTAAAGATCCGTTTAACGGCTTCAAGATGAATGGTTTTAGGATCTTCTTGAAAACGAGCACATAGACAAACACTAAACATAATGTCGGGTCTACTAGCCGTTAGGTAAAGTAGACTTCCGATCATACCCCTATATTTAGTGCTATCTACGGATTCACTTTCCTCATCCTTGACGAGTTTAGTTTCCGTGGACATGGGTGTTTTGATTGGTTTAGAATCTTCTAATCCAAATTTCCTAAGCATGTCCCTAATGTACTTAGATTGGTTAAAGAAGATACCATCTTCTAGTTGTTTGATTTGGAGTCCTAGGAAAAAGTTGAGTTCTCCCATCATACTCATTTCAAACTCATCAAGCATGATTTTCGAGAAATCATCGCATAGATCTTGACAAGTTGATCTGAATATAATGTCATCAACATAGATTTGGACTATGATAATATGGGAATCTTTCTTCTTGGTGAAGAGAGTATTATCAACTAAGCCCATGGTGTACTTATGGTCAACTAAGAAAGTTTTAAGTCGATCATACCATGCTTTTGGAGCTTGCTTAAGTCCGTATAAAGCCTTTTTAAGTTTGAAAACGTGGTTAGGTTTTTCAAAATCAACGAAGCCCGGTGGTTGAGCGACATATACTTCTTCATTTATGAAACCGTTTAAGAATGCACTTTTGACGTCCATTTGAAAAAGTTTAAAGTTGTGTGCACATGCATATGCAAGTAAGATTCTAATTGACTCGAGCCTAGCTACCGGAGCAAAAGTTTCATCGTAGTCAATGCCTTCTTGTTGGTTATATCCTTGTGCCACTAGCCTAGCTTTGTTTCTATACACAACACCATTTTCATCCATTTTATTTCGAAAAGCCCATTTTGTACCAATTATTGTTTGACTCCTAGGAGGAGGAACTAATGTCCAAACGTCGTTTCTAACAAATTGGTTTAATTCTTCTTGCATAGCAATTATCCATGACTCATCTTTTATGGCTTCGTTAATGTTTTTAGGTTCAGTGGTTGACACAAAACAAAAGTCATTACTTTCATTTTGGGCTTTAGACCTTAATGTTCTCTCATTGATTTTTCCTATGACATTGTCTAATGGGTGGCTTTTAGACTCTTTGACATTAACGATTTGTTTGTTTGGTGGTTCTTCTTCCTTGTCATTTTCTATGGTGACTTGGTTATCCATAGCTTGACTTTCAACTAAGTCATCATCTACCAAAGGTGATGTCTTAGAGGGAGGTGGACTCTCGTCGAATGTTATGTTCAACGATTCCTCGACTCTTAGGGTTTCTTTGTTCAAAACGATGTATGCTTTACTAGTTTGTGAATATCCAAGTAACACACCCTCATAAGACTTTGGGTCAAATTTGGTGAGATAATCCTTGGTGTTAAGAATGAAGCATTTACTCCCAAACACTCTAAAATATCCTAAAGTAGGCTTTCTTCCTTTATAAAGTTCATAAGGAGTTTTATTCAAGAAAGGTCTAATTAGGACTTGGTTTAAAATGTAGGTTGATGTGTCGACGGCATTATACCAAAACTTTTGTGGTATGTTTTGTTCGTTAAGCATTGTTCTACTCATCTCTTGCAATGTCCGGTTTTTACGTTCTACTACACCATTAGATTGAGGAGTACGTGGAGCCGAAAAGTTATGAGTTATGCCATTTTTATCACAAAAGTTACCGAATTGAAATTCATTATCAAATTCACGACCGTGATCCGTTCTAATAGACACAATATTAGACCCTAATTGATTTTGAATTTTCTTACTTAGAATCTCAAATTTATCAAAAACTTCATTTTTACTTTTCAAAAATTTTGTCCAAGTATATCTCGAATAATCATCCACTATAACCAAAGTGTAGAAGTTACCCCCATAACTTTGTATAGCGGATGGACCAAACAAATCCATATGTAAAAGTTCTAGACACCTAGATGTAGAGACCATGTTTTTAGCCTTATGGCTATTATGGACTTGTTTACCGACTTTGCAAGCATCACAAAAGTGTTGATCGAATTTCAACTTAGGTAGGTCTCGAACTAAGTCTTTGGAGGAGAGGTTTTGAATTAGTCTCATGTTAGCATGTCCTAAACGTCTATGCCATAAAGTTGAAGATTCATCTAATGAAGTAAGACAAAGTTTGTCTCTAGATGTTTGATCTAACTTCATAACATACACATTGTTCTTAAGGACACCTTTGGCTATGGTTATACCGTCTTTAAGTATTTTACTTCCGTTTTCACTAAAAAGGATGTTATACTTGTTACGGAAAATTTGACTAATACTAAAAAGATTAAAGCCTAAGTTATCTACATGAGCTACATCATCTATAGTAAGTGAGTCATGAGAGATCGTACCTTTTCCGATGATTTTGCTCTTAGCTTTGCTACCAAACGTAACATTACCTCCATCACATTTGTGATATGTTGAGAAGAGGCTTTTATTTCCCGTCATGTGCCTTGAACACCCACTATC
The DNA here is from genome assembly GCA_014162995.1 of Artemisia annua. Taxonomy (NCBI): domain Eukaryota; kingdom Viridiplantae; phylum Streptophyta; class Magnoliopsida; order Asterales; family Asteraceae; genus Artemisia; species Artemisia annua. The sequence goes on along the minus strand of LBNU01002627.1, from coordinate 16,254 downwards.
TTTTATCCACTCATCCGGTTCCAAAGATACTTTGAGGCACACCTATTTTATGAAAAACACTCAAACATTTGGTCCCCATTTTCTCATGGGTCCATTTTGGTTAAACATACCGTTAACTTGTCCCAAGTATGAAAATAGAGCATATGGGTTCCATGACATATAGTTTGGAATTTGGTAATGTCTAGGAGTGTTATGGTTCCAAACATGTTGGTAGTTTGGTTGTGGGTAGTAGTTGCTCTTAGGAAAGGGGCGTTTGGGAAAAGGTGTTTTAGGCCTTGGTTGAACGGTTTTAGTTCTAAACTCATTTTTACCAAGTCCTACTCCCATTTTAACAGCAGGTTTAGTTTCACTCTTACGTGTGACTTTGACAAATTTTGAACGATTTGATGTTGAAGCAAAATTTCTTGCAGCAGGTCTGGCGGAACCCTGAGCATCAACGGGCGGAACCCTCTTGAGGGTACCGCCGGTTCCGCGGCCTGCCAAAAATGTTTTAGTTGTTTCTTGTGATTTCTTGTTTGATTTTACTTGACTTTTAGAGGTTTCTTCCTTTGTAAAACCTAGTCCCGTTTTATCAAATGGTGATTTTTGAATTTTCATTATCTCATCCACACAAGAAATGCTTTTATCAAACTTCTTAAACTTTGTGGTTTGTTTGATTAGATCATTTTGAGTAACTTTTAGTTTCTCAATTTCGATTTTAAATTCCTCACAAGATTTACATGATGTGTTAACATCTTTACTCTTTTCTAACCTCTTAGCTTTTTCTTTCAATTCATAAACTTCATTTTCTAAAAACTCCTTTTAGTTTTCAAAAATTTGTTTTTGTTTATGATTTTTAAGCTAAGTTCACAAAGTTTGTTATATTGGTTTTGCAAGGTGTCATCATCTATAGAGGAATAAGATGAGTCGGAAAGTACCTCATTTGAGTTATGAGCCATGAGCGCAATGTCATCATTCTTTGACTCATCATCGTCCTCTTCATAGTAACTCCAAGCACCGCTCACGAATGCTTGTTGTGACTTACTTTTGGGCGGTTTAGGACATTCTCCTATAAGATGACTTGTTTCACCACAACTAAAGCATTTTCTTTCAACCTTTCCTTTCTTATCATCACGGTCTTTACGAAAGGTTTTCTTTTCATCTTTAGGTTGCCTTACAAACTTTCCACGTCTCCGAAAGAACTTCTTGAAGTCTCTAACGGCCATGGCATATTCTTCATCATCACTATCCGAGCTAGATTCATCATCATCACTTGATTGAACTCTAGCCTTCAAGGCGATGGACTTCACTTTTTCTTTTTTGCCTTTGACTATGTCGGAATCTTTTTCCATTACCATCTCATGAACTTTGAGGTTTCCAATTAGCTCATCAAGTGACATGCTTGAAAGATCCTTTGATTCTTCAATTGCCGTCACTTTTGCTCTCCACTTTGGATGGAGTGCTCTAAGAAATTTCCTGACAAAATTCTTGCTACAAAAAGATTCGTCAAGTGCTTTAAGTGAAGTAATAATAGTGTTAAACCTAGCAAATGCAATATCAATAGTCTCATTTTCGGGAATAACAAATTGTTCATATTGTTGAATTAAAAGATCAATTTTGTTATCCTTAACTTGTGAGTTTCCTTGATGAGTGACTATTAAAGATTGCCAAATGTCTTTGGCGGTTTTACAAATAAAAATCCTTTCGTACTCTTTCTTTGGTAAAGCGTTATAAAGCATCATTTTAGCTTCATTATTTTTACAAATCAATTTCTTTTGATCTTCATCTTTAGTGTTTGAAACTACATTATCACCATCAACAATGATAAACCACAAATCTATATCTTTAGATTTTACGTAAGTTTCAAATCGGTTTTTCCAATAAATAAAACTGTTTGCTTCAAAAAGTGGTGGTCTTTGCATAGATTGCCCTTCTTTGTAATTTTCAAAATCCATGGATAGTTTCAAGTTTTAAAACACAATATATTTTAAAATCTTGAGTAACGTAGCTCTTGATGCCAATTGTGGAAAACTAGAAGGGGGATTGAATAGTTTACCTCTTTTTTGCGTTAATTATCTTTTAAAATCTTATTGAAACTTTCGTGTAAACAAAGATTTAGATTTGACGATATATCAAACACAATATATATATATGCAAAGATAAAGAAAGAACAATCAAACCACAACACGATAGTTTATCGTGGTTCGGCTACAAGGACCTCTTTTGTCCTTGCCCTATGTCCACGCCCCAAGTATCCAACTCGAGAGTTTCAAGCACTATCAACAAGCTCCTTTATCCGGCGGAGAAAACCTTACACGTCGCTTATACACGTTTTCCGACACTAAGCTAAATGTCGAGTTCTTTACCAAGGGTACAACCACTCCCGATAGTTCTTTCACAAGGGTACAACAACTCCCTTTACACTTTGTATTTTAAGGCACAAATACTAACCGATCACAACTATAACACACAATGAATATGAAGTATAGACTTAAAGAAATCTACACAATGCTTTAGTTATCAAGACTTGCAACTTCTTGTTGGAAGCTTGAAACTAGAAATGAGTTAGTGAACTTCTTTGCTACAATAAGAAACTTCACAACAATGAAATGGTTAAGGGTTAGATGAATGATAATCTGAATGTGTGTGAAAAAATGATGAGAAGTGATAAAGAAAAAATGCTAGCAAATGGTTTGGTATTTATAGGCAAAGTTCTTTTTGTCCTGGCGGAACCCGCGGAACCCTCACAAGGGTTCCGCCCGTGTATCCCCAGGGTTCCGCCAGATCTGACAGATTGAACCTTTGCCATAAGTTCCAAACCAACCTAAGTCACATCAACTTATTACATGTCATAAACATGGCTTGTAGAATAAGGCTTATGGATAGTCAAACACACAACTTACCATAAATATGAAGTGACTTGTGAATGCCATAACAACATGATGTGATGTAACATATTAATGGCATGTAAAAACAAAGAGAACTTAATGTGCAAAACCAAACAAGGTCACATCAAGTTAATGCTAGCCAAACACAACTTTGTGTAAGAAAAACTTATGGTTAGTCAAACACACAATGTTTCCTTAATTGCAAAATGACAATTTACCATAAGTGGGATGTGACATTTCTAGTTAAAGAAATATGAAAATGTTGTGTTCTATATGAAAATGTGAAATGCAAAATGTAGCAAAAGTATGATTATGCAAGACTTTAAACTAGAATTATGTTTTACCAAAAACTAAAGTTTAGACTTTGTCGTTAACAAAACTTAGCAAAGATCGTAAAATATGAATAACGTTTTTAGGCGATATTTGTATTAACAAAAACTTCATTATGTTTTTGTAAGCAAGGACATTAGATGGGTATTCAAAATTGCCTACAACATTGTTGGTTTTAAATTGTACATCACCCAGAGTCAAATGTGCCCATTGAGGAGCAAGTTCGATTCCTTGGTCAGTTGCCATTTTAGTCACAATAAAGATTTTGAAAAAGGTTTAATGGCAGATATAGATTACCAGATGGTCACAAGTTGGATCCAACAAGATCGCTGTCGTGAAATAATCTATATGTTATTAAGAAGATGATAGAAAGATGGATATCTTGCTAACAAACCACTTAACCAAGAAAAAAGATTTGAAAATAGCTTTTAAAACACACAACTTTGCTTGATAGAAAATTTTAGCAGAGTTTCTTTTAAGATTTTTGTGTGTGTGGTTTTTGTGAAGGAGAAGGAAGTATTTATAGAGTGGTGGATTAGGGTTGAGAATTTCAAAAGATTTTATGATTTTGAAAATCAAAATGTATAAACCATTGGAAGTCCGCATTAAATGCCACCACTCCACTTCCTTCATTTTTCGCACCTGTTCATTTGAACAGTTGCGTATTCTGCAAAAGTGTATTTTGCACGTATGATGTCACAGATAAAATATCCAAAGATATTATGTATGAGAGAAGGCAGTTAATGCCAAGTGGGATATGTGAAAGACATATATTCCTATATTAAATAGGCGTTCAGTTACCAACCTAGGACATTTACTAACTAAATACTTAGACATTAGTTAAGCATTGAATGCTTTCAGTATATCTTGGGCACCCTGAAGAGATGATTCATCAGTGAGATATTTTGAGACATGTATCTCACTGAGGGTTGAAGGTCTTTCAGGGACCTTAGAGAGACTTAACAATATGTTGGATGACATTTACTCAGTGTCCTGACTGTCAATATCCAACATGCCCAATTCTGCTTTCAGTCTTGTGAAAGTGGGCTCATCCAGGGGTTTTGTAAAAATATCAGCTAGCTGATATTCAATGGGGATGAAGTGTAATTCAATCTCTCCATTCATGATATGGTCCCTGATGAAGTGATATCTGATATCAATGTGTTTGGTTCTCTGATGTAGGACTGGGTTGTTGGAGATGGCAATTGCACTGGTGTTGTCACAAAAGATAGGAACACTTTTGTAATGGATGCCATAGTCACTGAGTTGACTTTTCATCCATAGTACATTTGCACAACAGCCAGCTGCAGCTAAATACTCTGCTTCAGCTGAAGACATAGCCACTGACTGTTGCTTCTTTGTACTCCAACATACAAGTTTCCCTCCAAGGAATTGGCAGGATCCTGAGGTACTTTTTCTATCCATATTACAACCTGCATAGTCTGAATCAGTGTAACCCTTAAGATCGAACCCTGAGCACTTAGGGTAGTACAAACCAAGGTTTGGAGTACCCTTTAGGTACCTGAGGATTCGTTTCACTGCAGTGAGATGTGACTCTTTATGGTCTGATTGATATCTTGCACATAGGCATACTGCACACTGAATATCAGGCCTTGTGGCAAGGAGATACATCAGTGATCCTATCATTCCTCTGAACATGGTTTGATTCACTGATTTTTTAGTAAGATCAGGACCAAGGTTGTTGGGAGGAGCCATTGGGGTTTTGACTGAAGCACAGTCACTGAGATCATACTTTTTCAGTGTGTTCATGATATACTTCTCTTGACTGATGGAGATTCCCTTATCAGTCTGTTTGATTTGAAGTCCAAGGAAGTATGTGAGTTCACCCATCATGCTCATTTCAAATTGTTTGGTCATCAGTTTCTCAAACTGTTTACAAAGTTTATAGCTTGTTGAGCCAAAGATGATATCATCCACATATACTTGGACCAAAATCACATCTTCCTTTGTCCTGTAGGTAAACAGAGTGTTGTCTATCTTTCCTCTGACAAAGTTGTTCTGGATCAGGAAGGCTGAGAGAGTTTCATACCATGCCCTGGGAGCTTGCTTCAGTCCATAAAGGGCTTTTTCAAGCTTGCAGACGTGGTTAGGAAACTCATAGCTTTCAAATCCAGGGGGTTGTTGAACATAAACTTCCTCTTTGAGTTTACCATTCAGGAATGCACTCTTGACATCCATTTGGTAGACCTTGAAGTTCATGTAAGTGGCATGGGCAAGGAAAATACTGATGGCTTCCATTCTAGCAACAGGGGCAAACGTTTCTTCGTAGTCAATGCCTTCCTGTTGATTATAGCCTTTGGCAACAAGCCTTTCCTTGTTCTTAACAACAATGCCATTTTCATCGGTCTTGTTTTTGAATACCCACTTCATGCCAATGACAATAACACCCTGAGGGCATTCGACTAAGGTCGTGACATCATTCTTATCAAATTGTTCAAGTTCATCATGCATGGCCTGAACCCAACTTGGATGTTTCATGGCTTCTTTTAAAGTCTTGGGTTCAATGGTGGATATGAAACCTACATACAGGCATTCATTGGCTGAGGCTGTAGTGAGTTTGGCAGCCATCCTTCTAGTGAGCATACCCTCAAAGACAGGTTCACCAATGATGTTAATTAGCTCAATGTGTTGATGTCTAGACCATCTATCCTGAGGTCTGGGGTAGGAGTTTGAGCTTGTTGATGCTTGATTTGTAGGTGGAGTGGGTTCAAGAATAGGTACCTGTGGTTCCTCAGGAACTTGGTTTTCAGTGAGTTCAATTTGGATGTTGTTTTCAACAGGTTCCTTAACTTCTGATTCAGTATGAGTTATCTCATTTGGAACTTGTTGAGCTTCAACAAACTTACTGATGGTTGGTTGAGGGAGGTTGTGAGGAATGATGTAGTATGAGAAGTCAGCATCAGCTTGATATTGAGTGGAGGGACTAGACTCAGGATGATATTCATCAGGAGGATATCTTGATGAGTCATTAATTCCAATCTCTTCCTGAGGTATTTGAGAACTGAATAGCCTCAGTGCTTTCATCAAAGGTGATGTGATAGGTTTCCTCAGTTTGTTGTCTCCTTGTGTTGAACACCCTGAAGGCTTTGGAGACCAGTGAGTAACCAAGAAAATATCCATCATCAGCTTTGGCATCAAATTTGCCTAAGTGATCCTTGTGATTATGAATAAACACAGGACACCCAAACACATGAAAGTAGCTGATATCAGGGATTCTACCCTTGAATATTTCATAAGGGGTTTTGTTGTGTCTTTTGACAATGATGGACCTATTTTGAGTGTAGCATGCTGTTTTAACTGCTTCAGTCCAAAAATGCTTAGAGAGGACTGAGCCATTCAACATTGTTCTAGCTGCCTCAATGAGTGTTCTATTCTTCCTTTCAGCCACTCCATTTTGTTCAGGAGTGTAGGGAGAAGAGAAGTTCTGAGAGATTCCTTTCTCATCACAAAAGCACTCAAGGTCCTGATTTCTGAATTCAGTCCCATTATCAGTCCTGATTTGTTTGACCTTAATGTCATTTTGGTTTTCAATGTTCCTGACAAAGGACATGATGGTTTCAGCTGCCTGACTCTTTTTGGTCAGGAAGTACACCCAAGTGTATCTTGAGTATTCATCCACTATGACTAGAGTATATTTCTCATGGTGGATGGACATTGGACTGACAGGTCCAAATAGGTCCATGTGAAGAAGGTGCAGGCAGCTTTTGATTGAGGAATTTTGTTTGGTTTTGAAGGAGGCCCTATGGTGTTTTCCCTTCTCACATGCTGAGCAAGGTTTGTCTTTTGAAAACGCCAGTGAGGGCAAGCCAAGAATTTTGTTTTGTTTGGCAAGGTTGTTGATGTTTTTGAAATTGAGATGAGAGAGTCTTTTATGCCATAGCCAGTTGATTGCTTCACTTGCCTTTGTAAAGAGGCAAGTCCCATTCTGAGTGAGTGTTGACATGTCCAGGACATAAACATCATCTCTTCTTGGAGCAATCAACACAACTTCTTTTTTGGCATTGAAGATGGTTCCTCTCTTATCATCAAACTAAACTATGTATTTTGCATCACATAGTTGGCTAACACTGATGAGATTGTACTTGAGTCCATTTACATAAGTTATCCTTTCAAAGACTATACCATTGCAGTTTACTGAACCATAACCTTCAGTGGGAGCTGATGAGTTATCACCAAATACTACCTTAGGCCCTGGTTCTTCTATGTATTTGTGCAGATACTGCTTCACTCCAGTCATGCTTCTTGAGCATCCACTATCTAGATGCCACATAGGCTCCCTGGCGTGTTTCTGCACAAATAGTAAACTGAATTAGTTCTTTCTCTTGACCCACTTCTTAGTGGGTTTGGGCCTTAAGGACTTCTTAAACTTTCTAATGGACTCATGATCAGTGGAGGAGTAAAAAGTGCTTTCACATACATTGCATTTGATGCTTGAGGAGGACTCAGATGACTGAGAGACATTTGTTGTCAGTCCTCTTCTAGCCTTAATGACTTTTTCATGTCCTGATGTATCATGGGAAGGGTCACCACAAATGTCACAACATGGATACATGAGACAATCAACAAGGTGATGGTCATTGAATCCACAGTGTGTGCATGGTTTGAAAGGCTTAGCCTTTGGTTTCAGGGATTGTTTTGATGGTGAAGCATACTTATGAGCCTGAGCTTTGTAGTTTGCTTGAGTGACATAGGAAATGTGATCAGAAGTCCTATGATCTTCAAGTTTGCAGATCATGCAAAATAGGATTCTATAGCAATTATCAGTGGTATGATTTGTATAACTGCATAGCTCACTTTTCTTCAGTGGTTTCTTAGTGGACTTAGGTCTGGATGTACTTGAGGAAGCTGGGGTTAGTTCCTTTTCAGTGGCTAGTTGTTTTCCAGTGGATTCCAATTTCTCACTCAGCTTCCTAACTAGTTCAGTTAACTGATCAACCTTAGAGTTAGTGTTATTGGGTTTAACCTCAGTGGAGGTGAGTGATGTAAGGACTTCAGTGGGAGCTGGACTTGCATTATTTTGTTCAGAGTTGGGCCTTTTCAGGATCGTTGTGCCTAATCCCACCCTCTCCTTGGGAGAGTGTTGAGAGTAGACAAGAGGTCCTATGTCAGAACAAGGTTCGGCTCCCTGAAGGACTTTCAAAGGTGGTAAAGGAGTTTGGGGTACTGTTTCAGATTCAGTGACATCCTCAGCACTGCTGGGTTCGTCAGTGACTCCGAGTAACTCCTTAATGGCCTGACTTTCAGGCATCAAGATCTTTCCTGTGTCAAAATTTGGCATTTTGCCATCAGGACTGTGTCTTTCAACCCGGTCTTTTGACGTTGGATGCATCTCTTTTTCAAAGGATGTGCCAGTTGGTAAGAAATGCCTTTCTTAAGGGTCTCACTAGATGATTCAGTGAGTTGATCCTCACCTAATACTTTCCTTTTGGTACTAGGAATGAGACTGACTGTTTCATAAACTCTAGGATTTTTCTTGGTCCAGCTTTTAATGACATCCATTTCTTTCTTAAGTTCTTCTTGAAGAGCATGATTTTGTTTCACTAACTCAGAGTTTTGAATTTGAAGTGTGACATTTTCAAGTTTAGCTTGTTTTAAAGCAAGAAGTTCATCTCTACACAAACTTAATTACTCCCTCCGTCCCAAAATTATTGTCCAGTTTGAATTTTCAAAGTCAAACTGGTTCAACTTTGACCATAAATATATATTTTTTTATTATATAATACTTCATGAAAAATTATACCATTGAAAAAAGTACACTTAAAAACCAATCCATTTATATATTTTGCATCAAATATTATATAACACACACAAAAATATTTAAGGTCAAAGTTGAAGAAGAAAGACTAAAAAAGTCAATAGTGGACAATAAATTTGGGACGGAGGGAGTAATAAACAAGTTTGTTATATTTAGAAAACAAGTTCAATCTCTGCTCTTCAACATACTTAAGATCAACATTGATATAATTCAAATAAGATTGCCAATAAGATTCATCATCCATAGAAAGTAATATATTTACCTTCCTCATGGTGATGTTGACCCATTCACCATTTCTGGCACTGCTTTTGTGTTAGGAACATGGTGACCTAACACACTCTATTCTAGTTCTTGTATCATATTATTCTATCTTCTTCCTTCCATATTATTCTATCTTCTTCCTCTCTATTCTAGTTCTTGTATCATTGGTTGTTTATGCTATAACATGGTGACCTAACAAGTGGTATCAGTTTTAAATGTTGTAAAAAATTTTAAATTGGCACTAAAATTGCCCTAACAAATATTTCTCTTGGTTTTATTACAAATTTATTATCAAACAAAGCAAAACATCAAGCATAGGTATATTCTCAATGGTGCTTTCATTTACCCCCCTTACACTTAAACCGAACATTGTCCCCAATGTTCAAATAAAAGACGTAAAAGTAAATAAGATGAAAGAATGAAATCAAATACTCCCCTGAATCGTTTGTTGTGGATAATGAAGTAACATGGTTAGATCTTCTTCCAAGATAGACGAACGTTCAAAGCTTCCCTTCCAAAATAATAAACGTTTTCTTGTCCAAAACAACCTGTTAACCTGAAAAAGATAAAGGCCAACCTCGCGTAAAATCGGCGGTAAAATCTACATAATAGGATATAATGCTTGTGGAATGAATATTTTGCAGAATTCCTGGAGATTGTAAGTTAAATAATTGACAAAACTTTTAAAGTTTCCGGAAAAATACAAAACTTTCAAAAATTGCAGAAAATTATAGCCTGACGCCGTCAGAAAGTTCTGACAGAATTCTCATGTTAAGCTTCCGGGAAAAATTCTGGAAAATCTAAATCTTACTTCCTGGAATTCCTGCAAAAATTCATTATGACTCGATACAAGCATTTGACTCAAACAAATACTAATATGTAAGTTAATTTCATTGTTATGATTCATGTCCATTCATTCTATATAAACCGATTTAGATTTACACTTATCTTTTGCAAAATACCTTTATATGTAGTTAAGACGAAGTTAAAAACAAAATAAAGGATTTTCACAATTTAATTTGAAGCATGAATCAATAACAATAAAAATAAACATACATACGGAAGCAAATAAATTCAAATAAGCAAACAAACAAAACAAATAAAGCAAATAAAGCTTGGGTTGCCTCACAAGAAGCGCTTGTTTTTGTTCGAGTCACGAGCCTGAATCTACCCTTATTTAACGGAAATAGGGGAGGTTTTCCCTACACTTAGGATTAAGTGCGGGTGATAGTAGCGATACACACCATCTCGGTGGAAGTATGCCTCGTGAGAAAAGAGTGGTGGATGAATTATATGCTCAAAG
>LBNU01002626.1:25541-35562 GCA_014162995.1 Artemisia annua | reverse complement strand
CATCTCATACAAGGTTATATTGAACGACCTAAAGTGTCGTTTTGTAAATACAACGTTTGATCATTTAATTAAAACATACAGAGTTTACAAACATAGGTCCCATAAGGTTTTACAAATTTATTGAAAACAAGTACGACAAGATCAAACGATACATAAGTGCAATGAAGTAAAAGAGTGAGACGCGTCGACTCCTCGACTCCATGAAGGTCCAAATGCATGTCACATAAGTACTTTAATTACCGGAAAATACATTGCTAAAACGGTCAACAATAATGTTGGTGAGAAATCATAGGTTTATGAAAATGAATGTTATACGGCAACCTCAAGTATAATATGTATGACAAAGTCAATGAAAAATATAGTACAATAGACCTTAAGCTCATGACCCCGAAGCTAGACTGTATTAATGAAATGCCCCAAATGGAGTGCTTTGCCAAACACCCTGAATGTATGAAATGAAATGCATCCGTTTGACTGTTGGTAACCCCAACGCGGATGGAGGCGTCACCCTCAATAGATCTATCCACTCACCTTCGCTTGCTCACAATTAACGGTTCATGATGTACTAAATAGGGGACTTTCGTAGGCAAATGTGGTAACTTAAGAATTGTACTTGAATTTGTATACTTAGGTCCGTACAAAAATGGTGCAATGTATTCTCCCCCGTGGGATTTGAAATGAAATAATTAATTGAAAACGGGGCTATGAAAACTCACCTCTAGTGATGGTACAATCGGTAATGTATGAACTGAAGAAATGAGGTGCAACTCCTAGCCGCAACCTAAAATGAATGTATGTAATCTAATTTAGATTATGAAATGGGTTCATGTATGCACTTGCACTTATAATCTATACCACTCGTTTTGTATTCAAAATATGTATTGTTGTCGAAAATATAATTTATATCTTCGTATAAGGTCATAATGAATATTACATGTTTATATAGTCTAATAATGTTATACAATAGTTATATAGTGAATAATAATGAAATATAGGTTTTAGACATAAAGTATAACACTTAAGACAATTTTTGAAATATGGCTAAAAATGGCTTCGGAAAACTAGTTGTAAATCAGTGAATATTGAGAGTTAGGAAATAAAATTGGTATTTCTGGAAAGCCTAGCACCAAGCCTAAATATGTTCAGGAGTGAAGTTTTGCTCAAAGTGTCTAGATTTTATGATAAATGGTCGAAAAGTATGGTGTTTTAGGCTAAAACTGCCATTTCTAGGCAGTTTTTATGAATGTTTGGATAGCTGTAGATTACTCATTTTAAGTCCAAATGACAAACGGCTTTTTGATTTGAAAACTAGGCCAGGTGCTCTAACTTTTGTTCCTTGGAGTCAAAACTCCAGAACTGAGTCAATTGACGGGAAAATGGCTCTCAACATGGGTGTTTACAAGGTTTCTGAGTAATAGTGCTGGTAGAATTTTAGTGAATTAATATTCTTTGAAAAATCGTAACTTATTCGTTATAAGGCCGTTTCTCAAGTTCTTTATATCTCCAAAAAGGTAAAAAGGTGAACTAACATATTTTCAATAGTTTGGTAAGTTTTGAAAAGGTCTAAGGCTCGTTTTTGGTCAAACAAATTCGTACATCAGCAACTATTTTCCGGAAAATTATATAAAGCTAGTATAATTTTGTTTTTGGCATATCTCCTTCGTTATAAGTCCATTTTTAGCGATTCAAAAGGCCATAGTTTCGTCTAAGAATGTATTTTCTATATCTTGGGTCCAAAATTAACCAAAACTCACTGAGTTTACCCAATTTTGAAAATAAGGACAGTAGGTTTATATATGGTTCTAAAAATGATTTTTCCTAGTTAGTACTTGTCCAAATCCACTACTAACAACATCAACTCATCCCTTAATCTACCATACATCTTCTTAGGGTGTCATGGATTCCCTAACATCATCACTTCAACCATTTCTCCAAGGGTTCATAAGAAATCCATTTTACACATAAAATGATAGAAACTTAGGTTTTGTGGTATAGACTTCAATATGCAAGTTCAAAAATGACAAAAGTACATAAACCTTGCAAGGAAATTTTGATAGAACTTGTAAAAATAGGTGATGAACTTACTTGAAAGCTTATAAATTTTTATGAAGAAAAACCTATCAATCCATAGGTTTATATTTCAAAACCTTGTAATGGATGATGCTAGCTACTAATACAAATTGTTGTTCTTGAAAAAAAAACTTGGTCCCCTTTGTTGTTGAAGTGGAACGAGCCAAGAGCAAGGAAAAATGAGGAGAGAATTTCTTCTTGATCAAATTTTTCTAACACTTTGCATGTATGTGTTTAGTAGATGTGTTAGTGGGATTTGTATGGTGCTTATGAGGGCACCATGTGTCCAAGGACACTCCTAGGCCGGCCACCTCATTGAGGTGGTGTCTTGGTCATGTTTTTGCACAATGTTGTTTTTACGGGGTACCGTTTAGTACATAGTTTTGGTATTTTAGCGTTATCGGGTACCGGGTTAATTAAAAAGAAAATATAACGGGACAATACGGGATATAATAAAGTTGTAAAAATTATGAAAATATAATTTTCATAAACATTAGGGATAGGTATCACTTTGTTAATACAATTTATTATATATATAAGTTCAAGTAAAGGTTNNCGGATGGATTATTAAGGGTTGCTTGAAATTGATGTATGGATATGTTTGCAAGTTAATTAGATTATTTGTGTTTAAGTAGCTTGTTTAGTTAGTACTCAGGTCAATCATGTTCCATTGGCGACTAATGTATTTATAGTTCTGTCAAAAATTATAATCATTCATCCCTGGCAAATGCTCGTCCCAATGGATCATGATTGGCCAGAAGATGTTGTGAAGGTTCAAGCCAGTCTGCATATAAAACTTTTACCCTACTTTTGGGAGAAACTGATGCTACTAGTAAGGTTGAAGAAATGGCTAAGGTGGTACAAGAAGACCAAGTTTCTACTGTTGAAGTTTCTACTGCTGCAGTGGTTTGGATTGTATGCTATTCTTTGTATCTGATCTTGGGAATGGCCATATCAGCAATTGTTAATGTTGTAAAAAAACTTTCGGTAAGTAATATAATTCACCTTTTGTGAGATTATAACTGCTGTAGAGATTTGGATTGTGTTCTTCTTTGTATCTGATCTTGGGAATGCCCATATCAGTTTCTACACTTTTTTTTCCTTCCTGAAATAGTGAATTTTATTAATTAAGGAACCAGCAACTTACAAAGATTATACAAGCAGTCAAATTGAACACACTCATTTGACTGATACAATATAACAGATACATTCTACACAATCATTCACGAATCACGAAACTAGCTGATTCAATATCCACCATTCTTCTAGACTTAGCAACTACATGCTAACATCTAGGCAACCATGGAGAAATATCCCTTATTGGCTACATTTCCACTAAACAAACACCCTTCCTAATTCCATCCTAGTCAGTTTCTATAGTTTAGTTGTTTAGATTTTGTAACAAAATGAAAAAATAGTCTATAAGAGGAATATAAAAATAGTCTATAAGAGGAATATAAATTACTTGTGGCTCCCTTTTTTGGTATGTCCTCCCCAAAATTTTTGAAAAGCCCTCTATATTTTTTTCACCAAATTTCGAATTCTCCCTCCACCCATTTCCATCTCCACCCACGTTTCTCACATTTCTCACCAATCACCACGCACAGCCACCAATCAACAATCACCAATAACCAATCACCAATCACCAATCACCAATCACCAATCACCAATATATCACCAATTAATCACCAGTCACATCACAGCCACCATTCACCAGTCACCATCCATCATATCACTTGTCGGTCCGGCCATCAACAACGGAGGGAGGTTCATTTAGATATAAATTAGGTACTTTTTTGAATTAGGAATTCATTATGTTGGAATTTTAACTTATTATACATTTTCATTGTATATTTTATTTGTTATGGATTTGTTGGTTTCTTGTTTCTTTGGTAATGTTAACTTATCGTGTTTTTGGCTGAATCGTTTAATTAACCAACAACACAATAAAGATAACATGTTGTAATTTACACATTTTTCTTAATACACGTTTTCATATTTGACATTTGAAGCTTAATTAGATTGATGCCCAATACATTCATTCCATTGTGTTGTTGCAATTCTTATTGTAAACCTATCTTATTAATTAGCTAGCTAGACACTTGTGACTTGACATTGGAACTTCATCAATCTAAATCTTCATATATGCTTATATTGGTTTAACTTGTAACTTGTAGGATATATACGTTATCATTTGACCTCAACAATAATAGCATGGACAAGTCTTGGATGACAACTTGTAGGACCAACAAAGAATATATTGATGGAGTAGCATCGTTTATTAAGTATGCACTACACAACTTTCCGAAGATGAAGAACATCGACCCACGAGTTAATATACGACAGCTTAAGATGCCATGTCCGTGTACCACATGTTTAAACAAAATAGAGCAAACAGTGGATGACGTGGAGTACCATTTATTCTACTACGGGATTAATCTTAGATACACAAAATGGGATAAACATGGAGAAAAGGATGAGCAAGCAACAACAGCCCAAATACCTGATAATGCAGAAACAGAGTTTGTTGACGACACGGATTTCGACATGGAGTCACATTCAGAAATTCCAACAGATGGCCCAGCAACAGTAGAAATGGTTAATGCTACGAAAGAAAATTTTGATGAGGATGACCTTGCCAAGTTTCAAAATCTATTATTAGACACGGAGAAGCCACTTTATAAAGGATGTCCTGACTTCACAAAGTTGTCCGCAATAGTTAAACTACTCAACTTGAAGGGTAAGTATGGAGCTTCTGATAAGTTCTTTACTGAATTACTAGGATTGATAAAAAAAAAATGCTACCTGCTGGTAACAAAATTGTTGAAAAAACTTATCAGGCCAAAAAACTAATGAGAATGATGGGATCAGGATACGAAAAGATACATGTATGTAGCAACAACTGCATTCTTTACTGGAAGACTAACAAGGAGTTGACTGTTTGTCCAACTTGTGGGATATCAAGATGGAAGGTGGATAATAGGACACGTAAAGTGTATGAAAACATTCCGGCAAAGGTCATGTGGTACTTTCCAATTATACCAAGACTGCAACGACTCTTTAAGTTAGAGAGTATTTCAGAAGATCTAAGATGGCACGCCACAAGGAGGGTAACAGATGGTGTTTTATGTCACCCTGCAGATTCACAGGCATGGCGTGCCATAGATGAAAAATTCCCCAACTTTGCTCAAGATCCGAGAAATCTACGGCTAGGAATATCGGCTGATGGGGTATGGCCAGTTTTATCTGTCATATACAACCTTCCTCCATGGTTGTGTATGAAAAGAAAGTTTATCATGCTTTCGGTATTGATATCGGGATACCCGGGAAATGATATCAATGTATTTTTAGAACCGTTGGTAATGATCTGCATACCTTATTCGAGGATGGGGTTGATACATATGATGCTTGTACAAAAGAAATGTTTAAACTGCGTGTCACTGTATTATGGACGATAAATGATTACCCTGCACTTGGTACATTATGTGGCTGCCCATACAGTGGATTCAAAGTTTGTGTTGTATGTAGGAAAGATACACACTGTGTTAGACTTTCCGCCTCATCCAAGCAAAGTTATGCTGGACACAGACGATATCTACCATACAACCATGTGTTCAGAAAGGAAAAGGCGGCGTTTAATGGAAAAGAAGATTTTCATCTTGCTCCAACTCCATTGACTGGGGAACAAATATACAACGAGGTACAACTAATTGAAAATAAGTAGGGAAAAGGAAANCCATTGACTGGTGAACAAATATACAACGAGGTACAACTAATTGAAAATAAGTGGGGAAAAGGAAAACGAACAAACAATAACACCTCGAATAACCAAGAAGATATGAGAGGCAGTGGTGGGAAGATTACAACGCGGAAAAGGAAAAGAACAGAAGCAGAGGGTAGTGCAAGTCAAATAAATGAACCATATTGGAAAAAATTCAACATTTGGTATCGAAAGCTAAGGTATTGGAGACATAATGCTGTTCCACATTGTATTGACTTCATGCATGTAGAAAAGAATGTTGCTGAGAGTCTAGTCGGAACTTTGCTGAATGTTCTTGGAAAGACAAAAGATGGAATGAATGCTCGATTGGATCTGGAAGAGTTGGGGATAAAAAAGAGTTGTTTGCTAGAAAAAAAGCAGACAAAACAACACTACCTCCAGCAGGTTACACATTAACGAATGCTGAAAAAGACATCTTTTGTGAAACGTTAAGCAACATCAGGGTACCACAAGGCTATTGTTCAAATTTCTCTAGTTTGGTCAGCCAAAATGATAAGAAGCTCATTGGCCTTAAATCGCATGACTATCACATGCGAATGCAAGAGTTTTTGCACATTGCTATACGTTCAATCATGCACCCACCCACACGATTTGCTATTATCAGGTTTTGCTTTTTCTTTAAAGCTATATGTAGGAAAGAAATCATCTTGTAAGAACTAGATATGATGCAACAAGAACTTGTTGTGACACTGTGCCTTTTCGAGAAGTTCTTTCCTCCCTCATTTTTTGATATTATGATACACTTGACAGTGCACCTAACTAGGGAGGTAAAATTATGTGGTCCCGTATGCTTTCAGTGGATGTATCCCTTCGAAAGATGTATGAAGGTTATTAAAGTACATGTGTGAAACAGAAATAGACCAGAGGGATGCAATGCTGAGGAGACTATCGCGGAAGAAACAATAGAGTTTCTTAGCGAGTATCATAAAACCATGAAAACTATTGGTATCCCACCTGATAAACATGTAACTAATGAAAATGAGGATGGAAAGCCATTGACGGCCGGCACAACAAACGCACTTACCAGAGATGTCTTTCAGAATGCACATTTGTATGTAATACAGAATACAGATGAAATTGTGTCGTACATCGAGTAAGTATTACTAACACATGTCTATTTCGTTGCTTAAAATGTTGTATCAAATATAATAATCAAATACATTGTTTTGTTTCAGCCGACACAAGCAATTTTTGAAAACAAAATACCCGGGTAGAAAAATGGCATTGCTGGAGAATGAGCACACTAAATCTTTTACTAAGTGGTTACGCGAAGAGGTAATTACTCGTATGTTGTTTATACTACTTGTTTGTTTGTTGATAAATATAAGTGAGTTCTTCCTGCAATTTAAAGGTAATATATACTTGTAATGAAATTCAGGTTGAGAGAGAGTTAGCGATATCAAAAGATAGTGCATCAGAAACTGTGAGGTGGATATCATTTGGACCACGCGCCAACATAGTGAAATACGAGTCATATCGTCACACCCCGCCGGAGGCGGGAACGCGAGGTGCGACACATTCAATATACATTGCCAAAGAGATATAGTACAATACCATAATTAAAATTTAAGAAAACGTACAACATTACAATATCATTCAAGCCGACCTCGACAATTAAAACATAAGTTTAGTTTCCAAAAGATAACATTTTACTACATAATAACTAGGGATGACTCATGACGACTCCTCTATTCATAAGCCTTCTTAAATTATGCTTACCAACGATCACCTGAAATGCATGAGAAAACGGGTCAACTATGAAAATAGTTGGTGATTACACATGTTTTATATAATACAAAAGCCGTTTTGAGAAAGACAATATATAATAATAATGCCTCGTATATAATAAAGTATGCGGCAATGCCCCAAAAGTAAATAATATGCATTCCGTAGACAGGGGAACGAGAAGCTGGCCGACCTCTAATAGCGCTATCCATACTACCTACTGCCCCACACAAGGAGGCCGTACGAACGGTACATATAAATTGGAGTGCGAACGGCAAACCAATCGGGGACTAACAATGCGAATGTACTGTTTGTACAAACAGTACATCATAACAACTATTATATAATATCAATCAAGACTGCTCCGAACAGGGGAGACTCGGCACTGCTCCAAACAAGGGAGACTTAAATTTGACTGCTCCGAACATGGGAGTCTTTAGGTCAAGGACGTCCGGTACATTATAGTTCAAAACATACTAAAGGGTCCAGAACAGATAATAAGTTCATAATATGTCATAGAGTTCAAAACAAGTCATAAAAGCTCAAAATATGTCATAGAGTTCAAAACACGTCATAGGAGTTCAAAATATGTAATAGAGTTCAAACAATATAGTTTAAGTTTAGGTTCATGCATTCCACCCCAAATCAGTAAAGCGGTAAAAAGGGGGTTCGTGTATACTCACCTCAAGTAAAGCTGTCTGAAAATAGCGTAAAGTCAAACGGTATTTGTGCGCAGTACCGACACGCGACCTATAGTAGCATGACAAGTCTTAGTTTACAGATTTGATTCACCACTCAATGAGCTTAAATAAGTTTAAGTGTTCTCAAGTGGTTGTGTTTATTGTTTGCTTGTGTGGTAGTGTTTATGTCTAAATAAATTCTGAAATGTTTGCAAGTATTGACTTTTTAAAAATGCTTACGAAGTTTATGAAAATGTTCGCAAGAGATGTGGCCGTGTTAATAATTCGTCGATGAGTAATAAATACTTACGTTAAGTATTTTATTATAAGTGTTTACGTGATACCGTATATATTTATATTAAGTTAGTGGATGATAAGTTAGATAAAGTTTATGTTATAATTGTTATACTTAATTTTTATAACCTTTGTGATCTCGTAATTTAGTCGAGTTTACAAAAATAGACTAAGTTTAGAATCTTAACAAAAATCGGGGATGACCCATCCATAATAATTAGTTTTCCATTATAAATTTAGTGCCGCAAGATATCCCTAGTATATATAAATAAAGGGGCTTAGCATAAATTTTAATATAAAAAAAGATATTAGTAAATCTTCAAATAATTCAAGTGCCAAAAGTGAAAAAGTCAAAAAAATAATTAAATTGCAAAATGGTCAGAAGCTGGAATCGAACACAGACCCCCTAGCTCAACAAACCAACGCCCAACCAGTGGACCAGCCCAACTATTGTGCTAGTTTCTCCCACAGTGGCATTAAGAAGGTGCGTTCGAGTTATGGCTTATTTGGTATTTGTATAACAGTGTGTACGTATATGTGGTTTGGTTTAGTCGACTTTTGGCATGTTTTCTTTGTTAATATGTTATGTTATCACTCTAGTATGTTGTAAACTCAAAGATTACACATTGGGCTCGAGTGGTCACGGCCCAACTCCTATTCGGCCAAAGAAAACCAAAACATAATCTTGCAAACCGAGTTCGTTAAGTTAGAAAATTAAGTATTTGAGTGTCGTATAAGCTTTTAAATCAAAATATGAAATTAAGCACTTGTCCAAGATTGAGCCATCCCTTTTGTTTTCCTTGTGTTCATTCTGAAAAAAAGTCTAATAAGTTTGTATAATTGTAAACAAGTTGAAACCTTTATAAAAAAAATAGGCATTAGCTTATTTAGTTGTGCTTATTAGTGCATAGCAAGTTCAACATATACCACACAAGCTCAAAACACCAATCCTTTGTTGTAGTTCGAGGCATATATATGTTAAGAAAACAATTTATAACTTTTACATCTTAGCATTTTTACATAAACATATACAAAATCAAGATTTATACTATGTAAGCAAGAAAATACAATGTTTTGTGTTGAGTGAATCCTTACAGTGGGATGAGTTTGTGTATGTCGAGTGAAGTGAAAACCAAGACCCAAGTTCCTTAACCCAAAAATTATCACACCCAAGTTGCTTCCAAGATTTCACCCAAGAATTTCTTTCAAAACACCAACTCTCTTGAATAAACTTATGACTTTGTGAGGTCTTTGAAAGCAAAGAAATGAAGTATGAAATGTGTGCTTGTTTCGTTAGATTATAAGCAGAGATAGCAATTTACTTTGGCCCATTCTTAACTAGTGGATAATTGATTGTTTAAATTATACATGCTATTATCCAAACAATAGATGTCAAAGTTAACTTTTCACAAATACTAAGGTGAACATGTGAATTGGTGAGTTGTAAATTGGGCGGCACACAGATTTTTTG